>CM060841.1:22797500-23092500 GCA_030762175.1 Metallyticus violacea
AAATTAAAAATCGCTCTAGCGGTATTAGTATTTTTGCAACGTAACTCCGTATATACTATTTGAATACAATAAAAAATTATAATTTCTGAAAATCAAGGAAATCAGACAGTTAGGAGGGGAGGTTAAACTGAAATCCAAAATTTAAAAATCGCTCTAGCGGCACCAATATTTGTTTTTTCGCAACTAAACTCGGCCTACAAGATTTAAATCAAATAAGAAAAATATATTCTGAAAAACAGTGAAATTAGATTATTAGGAGTGGGGGGGGGGTTCCTGAAAAACGAATTGGGTAAAAGGAAATATAAAAATAGCTCTAGCGGCAGCATTTAAAACCTTTTTAAAATGAACTCGGTGTAAACTATTTTAACTAAATAAAAAAAAAGTTTCTGAAAATTATTAAATAATTGCGAGAGGCAGTTCACCGAAAAAAAAAACCAGTGGGGGTTAAAACGAAATAAAAAAAATCACTCTGTTCACAAGGGAAAACCCGGGACTTCCTGGTTGCCATTCACAAGCGTTGCTGATTTTGACGGCATTACTAATATCGAGGAAATTGTGCACCAAAGTACAAATAATCGTAAATATAAATTGTAAGTACTCGAAGTTGTAGCTTTTGCCACATTAATTCAACAAAGAATATGTGCCCAAGAAGCGATATGGGGGGGGGGTGTTTTTACCCCTTCTTCTTTTTAGTTACCTACTTGTATGAGCGGAAGAGACAAATAATTTCACAACATTCTCGGCACACCCTATAGGCATCAGTAGCAACTGACTGGTCGTTCAATGAGAGTTAAAATGCTCTTTAATTTTCAATTTAATTCTCTTAACGACAGAGAACCTGTATCGTGGCAGGGAGCTAAGGAAGGCTTAAGTGAAAGTCTAAGGCGATTAAAACAATTAGGAACTCTCCCACCACATAACCGTTACATTAAAATCTGCAGGGTTATGGAAACCGCTGCAGATAAGGGAAAAGCTATTCGTGGCCCCAGATAGGGACATCGTGGCTTACTAATTTTCTGAATTTCAAGAAACGGAATTGAAAGAGACGAAGTTCAACAACAAAGCAAAAGAAATTAGGCCTAAAATACGGCTGTAGTGAAACAGTAGGTTCATTTCTAGCTACTAGTCCTAGAATTAACACCTTCATATGTTTCATTGCACATTAAAACTATAGTACATAGACGAGTTACACTGGAATATATGACGGGATACATAAAGCAACGCGTTGTTTTGCCATTTGATACAGAAGAAAATAGCCAGTCACGACGCAGAGATACGAGGCACTAAAGCGCTGAGATTAAGCTTTACTGTTAAAATTGTAACCTACTTGCATAATTCAATTCTGCTACAGTTCAGTATGAAGTTGTAGTGTGCTAGTAGCTGCGGAGGAAAAGATTACTTGAATTAATGGAATAGCATCACAAATATTCCAGTTTTATTAAATAATGGGCTTCTCATAAAACTAAACACTGGGCTATAAGCGGCTATTGGATACTGTTAAATTTATACCATTATTTAAGAACGGACCTCAAACCCTGATAAAAATACATGGAACAGTCCTCACATATGTGAGCGAATATACATACCTAGGACAACAGATTTCCCTCCATGATAAAATGGAAAAAGAAGTACAAAGAAGGATCTCATTAACCTGGAGAGTATTTTGAGCCCTTAAGTTTATATTGTTAGACCGATATGAGTGTCAGACATGGTCAATAACAGAAAAACAAAAGAATTAAATACCTATAGTATTAATAAATCAGTTATCTCAGACAACAGGCATGACACAAAAAGCTACCAGAAGCAAATGGCAATGGGGCAGTCGCTTTGCAAGAATGCAGGACAATAGGTGGGACCTCCGGATAGGTAAAAGAACACAAGGCTGACTCAGAAGAAGATGGACAGACCTTTTCAAGGAACATACAGGTCCAGATTGGTCAAGAGTAGCAAGAGGACGAGAAAAATGGAAATCTCTCGAGAAGCAACTAGTGCAGTGAGAAATGGAGTAACCAAAGAACAAATCAGTCAGAGTGTCTTAAACAGCATACGAACAACTAGCGTGGAATAGCTCACCATGTTAGGAAAAAGCGAGCTTTCCCTACTTGTTAGGAGGCCTTTGCCCTTAAGGGACACAATAGGCTAACTTTATCTTTATTATTTAAGAATTCTGTAACCTTTCTTACACAGAGAGTGAAAAAATTGTTATGTATTTCGAGAGTGGGAACGAATGGTAACGCACGCTTTAGTATGAAGTTACGCAGATCGATGTAGAGCAACGTCATAGCTAAGCTGCGTTAATAGTCGGTGATATGCAACGCAATGTCATTGGCCGAGACTTAGTCCTAAGCAGGCTCACCTCAATCACGTACTGTCACTCAGTGTAAAGCCTGCGTTTCGACAACTACAGTAGGTTCATTTTATGAGCGATGTCTGTTCTTTAACCAGACATACAGGAATTGGAGAAAATAATACAAGGACCCATTTCTCGATTTTTGTTTCTTCTTTTTCCGGCTGTACTGTCACGCACTGCACGCGTCTTTTGTTTCCTCTTTGGCTGCCCAGTCAGCCTGCGCTCGTCGCCGCGCTGTGTCGATCAATCATTATGTCAGACTTGCAAACTTCCAAAAGTTGGTGCCTGATTGGTAACAACTGCTGCAAGTTAGTAGGGGCATCTAAGGCCCCTACTAACCGTCAAAACACCGTCACGGGTGGCCCAAATCGTTAAGATTCGGACTCTTGAGCGGGTGGTATGGGGTTCGAATGTCACAAGGACCGTCCTGACTGAGTTTTTTTTTTCCAGGTTTTCCTCAGTCCTCATAAGTGGCAAATGCCGGGGAGGTATCCTAAACTTAGGCCTGGAACATTTCCTTTCTTAAAAAAACCCTTTCCCAATGTATCATTTCATCTCATGTATCATCAGTGTCCATCGCCTGTGGTGCCTCTGTAGTAAAAACGGGCGTTAAACACCATTAAAAAAAAAAAAAAAAAAAAAAAAACAAACGCCGTGAAAACTGCCAAATATAATAGTGGCAGAAATTCGAAACTGGCGAATAGGGAAAGGATAACCTCTCAGAAGAGCGTTATCATTGAAGTGATTGTTGAGTTTCAATATACGTCTAGAGAATTAAAGAGAGTCCATCATTTATGCTTATTCCGCAATGGCGCTGATATACTGTTTACATTTATTTGGTGCAAATGTTATAATTTTTTTTGTGAAAATGCGATCACATGTAGCTCTATTTATGCTGACATTTTTAAAACTATTTATTAGAAAGAAAGACAATATTCACTTGTGCACACTACAGCCTAAGCAACTGCATGCTGGTATAAATCGTAAGTTTCATGAAAGTGTTAACACATTAGAAGGTTATTACTGTAATTTCAATCCTATGTTAAATAGTCCACTGTGCCTATAAAACCAGCATTTACTTCTTTGGGCGATATTTATTTCAGGGCTTTTGTAATATTTTTACAAATAGTAACATTTACCTTTGTCTTTTCGTAGCTTTGCTCTCAAAGTCGCGATCTCGAGCGCTGCTTTCCGTTCCCCTTCTAGTCTCTTTGTTAGCTCCGCACGGCTGGGTATAAAATGTCAAGTAATGGAAGATTTTGAAAGCAGGATATAATCAAACTTTTTAACGAATCTGCTGTATGTTCGCTGCAATTTCAACAGCCGCGCGTCCCTGGATATTCCCATACGCTTCTCCCAGGACGGCAGCAAACTATGCCAGGTTACCACCACCTCCCTCTTCCGCTCCTCTCCCGATTTTTAATTCCGATGTTTTCCCGATCAATCACCGGCTCTCTCCTGTTCTCCAATTTCGGAATTCGCCGTTCCATGTAACGGGACTCTGGAGAGCAATGGCGAGATGGATGGGGATGGTCCTGAGGCGATAATTAGTTGTCCCTGATTTATGTCTGTTAGTCTGCCGTTTTCAACACGTCTCAGCCATTTAACTCTTTATCGGAGCTTCGAGAGTGACGATAATAGCACCGTTGGGTGAAAATCTGAGCGGAATTCCAGTCAGATAGTTACTTTTCATTCCATTTTTCCTAGTACATGGTTATTGAGAGAGCTGAGCCCTCCTCGCACCAGAGACACTGCCATCCACTGCTGATAACTGAAGTAAAGAACTCAATTGATGCTTCTTCAAACACCGTAAATTTCTGTGCATAAATATGAAGTCGTTCTAAACATTCTACAACTTTTAACAGCCTTGTTGTTTATTCATTACACCGGTCTACACAATTTTTGCTGAATGGAAACTGTTCATATTTTCTAATTCCTTACCACATGGAGTCTCTCAAAAACAGCCTTAATTTTGTCTCATTGGGCTACAGTCTTTCAGAAATCGGTATTAGAAAATAATACTTTTATTACATTTATTGATCAGATGCATAAAATAATTATTCTGATACATTTAAAAAAATAATAAATAGATTACTATGTGAATGGGATGGTAGAGCTAAATCAAATTATTGAACCAGAAAAAACTGTCCACAAAGTAGCAATTTAGTTCCTAGAGAAAATTTTTTGAGGTATGAACCATTGGTTTCTGCTTCTAATGTTCTTCTTCCACAATTCCATATTATGTTAGCCCTAGTGAAGCAATTTGTTACTGCTCTGAATAAGGATAGTGATTGTTCCTACTTGTTACAAAGATCCCACAGAAAACTGAAGCTAAAATGTGTTTTCGATGGACCTCAGATGCAGAATGAGACCTTTCCTCAGTCGATATCCGAGTTAGAGAAGTCAGTTTGGTTAGCATACAGAAAAGTAACAGAAAACTTTCTTGGCAAAAAACAATTTAAGAATCATAAAGAAATTGTGAAGGAAATGTTACAACATTTTAGAAATCAGGTGTAGAATGAGTGTTCAAGTGTATTTTCTCAACAGTCACATTGATTACTTCCCTGCAAATATTGTGCAATGAGTGAAGAAATAGGTGAGCAGTTTCATAAATGCATTAAAACAATGGAAAACCGTCATCAAGGTGATTAGGGTGTGTCAATGATAACCGAAAGTTAAAATGAAACATACAAAAACAGTTTTGTGTTACATATACATCTCATTAATAATATTTCATCAAAATATAGCTACATTATTAGATTTGATGTGAATATGTTTAAAAACCTTGTTCGATAGAATAAAACTGAAAACATATTTGAATACAGGATATTCTGAAATGACATACGAGAGTAGGTCCATAAGTTTCCGGCCTGGCCGATAAGCATAATCTGGTGTCATACCTTTCTATTAAGTAAAAGCAGCAAAAACTTCCGCTCCGCTTGTTCAGTTGTTCAGATATAGTTGCATAAAGAAGGCAATGTGTAGGAGATTGTGACATTTTCAAAATGAAGTTTCGAGCTGTTATTAAGTTCTTCACAAAAGAAGGACTTACTACAAATGAAGTTAAAAAGCGATTGGACGGTGTGTATCGGGAAGCATTTCCATCATATTCTATCGTAAAAAAATGGGCCAATCCTTCGAATTGTTCATGAACATTTAAACATGAATAAGGTTAGTGCAAGATGGATGCCTAGACTTCTTTCCTCAGTTCAAAAGCAGCAACGAGTAAACTGTTGTCAGGCACTTTTGGAGCTCAGTCGTGGCCACGAGAGAGAAGTTCTGCAAACCATTGTTACAGGAGATGAAACTATGGTTTTATCCTCTACTATGGTCCCTTGTCCAAAAGAAAATCAATGGAGTGGCGTAAACCTGGTGAAGCACCGTCTTTAAGGCCAAGGTCACTCAAGCAACCAAGAAGATCATGGCCACAATCTTTTGGCACTATGAAGGAATACTCTTCATTGACTTCAAGGAGAGGAACACTACAGTAAATGGGGAGTTCTGTGCTGGCCTAATGCATAGACTACGTGCTTCCATTAAAGAGAAAAGACGAGGAAAGCTGAGTGGTGGTGTGCGCCTGCTTTACGACAACGCGCCTGCCTGTGCACACAACTCTTGTTGCAAAGGATGCTGTGAAGAAATGTGGCTCAAGGAGATCGACCATCCACCTTATAGCCCAGATCTAGCTCCCAGTGACCATTTCCTCTTCTCAGAACTCAAGAAGGACCTTTGAGGAAGGAAATTTAAGTGTGACGAAGAAGTGATGGATGCTGTTTACGCCCATTTTGCAGACAAGACTTCTGACTATTTTTGGGAGGGGATTGAAATTTTAATTCAAAGATGTGAGAAGTATGTTGCAATAAAGAGTAACTCTATTGAAAAGTGAAATATAGTTTTTGTCTTTATCATACCTAGAAAATGGTTAGGCCGGAAACTTATGGATCTACCCTCGTATGTAAATAAAGCACGTATAACAGCTTAAAGCAAGGGTCAAATTAAAATTACATTCTACAGACCTGCGTTTTCGACGAAGTTCGCTAAACATTTCTAAGTACAGTAACAGTCATGCATGGAAAAAATGCAGGCCGGAAAATATGTCGTGGACTTCGTGCAAATATTTACCAAGAATGATAGAAGACAAAATTTCTTGAAGTGGAAGAATGAAGAGGGGACGGCTCAAAGCTACTTGGAAACGCGGAATATCGAGAACGGTGGAAGAGAAAGACCTGAATAGGAGCAGAGAAGTAAATGCGAATGGGCACGAGATGTCCAAGGCTCTGGTAAATAACGAAATATGTGCGTTCTCTGAGTGAGTCAGCAAGGAATATGAAAACACTGAGCTGTTATCTAATGCAATGCTATCATTAACGTTGACTCTGCTGGGCTGGGTGCAAAGTAAATCTCTCTCTCTTCCTTCCTTCCTTCCTTCCTCCCCCCCTCTCTCCCTTTCTTTCTTTCTTTCTCTTTCTTTCTTTCTTTCTTTCTTCCTTTCTCTCTTTTTCTTTCTTTCTCTCTCTCTCTCTCTCTCTCTTTCTTTCTTTCTCTCTCCCTTCCTTCATTCCTTTCTTTCTTTTTTTTTTTGTAATGTTTTAACTATGCTCCCCAGCAACGATTTGCGATAAAGTTATCAATTCAATGACAGCTTTAATGGTCAGGAGAAGCAGAAAACAGTTTTAGTATTCTTTTATTTCAAAAGGTCAACTTCTTGCAATATTTACTACTTGGCTTTACTTTTCCTTTACAGAAATTCGTTATAATCGCGAGAATAATTGGCCGCACGTTGCCAAATCTAACTCCCCCCTCCCGGCTTTAGTGGTGATTATGCTTACCGTACGACTACGCAGCTATGACATTAAAATACGCAAACTCTACTTACCATTTCATACCCGATGGTCTCTTCCATTATAACATATGACGTATTAGCCTAATGGAAGTTAATAAGCATTCAATAATACAAACAGTAAAGTACAGTAACAGCTAGCAACGTTTTCACCGCAACAGCAGAGAGGTCTAGATGCCTGGAAACTTCTAAGACTTAGCACCAACAATGGCGAAAATTCATCCCTGTTGCTCAAACAAGGAGAAGCTGAGGTAGGTAGACGGCCAAGTTTAATGAGTCATAGAGAACTTTCCACTCGACGCTGCACATCTTAAAAAGCCTTTAGGCTACTTGGCGTAACAAGGTCTCTCGTTTCCTACCTCACTGTACCAATGTCTTAGTCATGCAGCAGAACAAGCTACGAAACGCGGAACAATCTCATTAAGATCAAGAATATTATATATAGACATACAGAAAAATTATTAACCACCCAATTCACAATGAAAACTTGATTTGAATCACGTTAGAAGAAGAAGAGGGAGAAGAGGGAAAGGGAGATGATGGAGATGAAGAAGTAGAAGTTATATAAGAGACAAACCTAAAGTTAGAAGAAAGAAGGTACGGTGAGAAGAAGAGGAAGAGGGAAAGAATAAGATAAGCAGGAGCTAAAGGAGTTGTTGGGGGTCTTAGTGAAGATGCAGAGGATGGGAGATGGAGGAGCTTTTTTAGGAAGAATGGAGAAGAAACATAATAAAGATTGAGAGGGGTATAATATATTAAAGTGTAATGGTGTAGTAGATACGCATGAAGTGAAGTTTGTGGTGAAAATTGTATGAATAGTTATAAACTTATACACAAATGCAATAGAGAAGTGTAAAGTGTAGTGGAGCAGCGAATGAGAAGCTTCTATAGGATATAAAACAGTATTGTGTGTATAGAATGAGAGAAGGGTAAAGTGATTGTGGAAAAACGGTATGACGAAAGGGTGAAGAAGATAAAGAAGTAAAGTAAGATAAATAAGAAAATATAATAAAAATTGTTATAATAACTATTACAATTATAATTAATACTAGTAGTGATATTATTATTGTTAATAATGTCAAAGTAATGAATGGGCAGGGAAAATGTTGCATTGATAAATGTCAATTAGATTCGCAAACAGAGAACATAATTAGTGTTGAAAAATTGGCTAATATAAGGTATACATATGACATTTACACGAATGTAATTATAAATATGATATAATATAGAAAGATGATATGATATAATATGGAAAATAAATAAACATATATATGATCAATATGTTTTATACAAATATATACAGGAATAGATAGAAATAAGTAGATAAGTAAAAGTATGTAAGAAATGTATTAGTCACCAGTAAAGTTTCTACCGGATACCGGCGAAAAGTAGTTTAATAATTTAGAGTTAAAGATTTAGTAGAAGTAGTAGCTGGTTTCCAGTTACTCGAATATTTCCAGCAATTAGGAAGTAGTTGAAGGGAATGTAATTGTGTTATCAAATTTGCTATTTTACTGTTTTAGTAAATTTCTAATCGTAACCTAGGTATAAGTATCATCTGGAAAATAATAATGTAAGAATGTAATTTGGTAATTAGAAATAAAATGTAAGAGTTTGCAATACACGTCCCGGTGTAGGAAACAAAGTACTGGGATGGAGTATTTCAGGGGGAAAAACCTTGTTAAGGATAAGGTTAAAAAGAACCAGAAGGAAAGTTTAGTCTATACGTAGATTTATTGCAATCTCGGAAGGAGATAGATGAATAAACCCTACGATGCCATAAGCCCCATCTGCCAAGAGTCGTTTCGGAAACGCGACACCGACACAGGTAACTGAGGAACTATGGCACCGAGGTCAGTAGGAACGCTTTTCTTGTTAGACATTTATCAGATTGTTTTCAATCCTCGTTGAGGACAAAAATGCCTGGAACGTTTTCATTTTTTTAATTTTATCTCATGTACCACCAGTGTCCAGCGCTTGTGACACCTCAGTAGTAAAAACGAACGTTAAACAGTTCCAAAATAAAGAGATACCAGACAGAAGAGCCACTGCATTGGGTGCTGAGCGCCGACGGTGTCACAACACCCCTCGGATCGCAGTCCCTAAATTCCTAAGGGGGAGATAAAGAGCTATAAGAGCACCCATGAGTCAGTAAATATCTTGATCTTTGATAAAACGGCTGGTTGTCGTTAGAAAGAAGCAGAAGGGAGACTGCTCTAGAAAGCAACTCATTTCTCTAACCAACTAGTTTTCGAGTTGTACTGTGTTAAAATATGAAGTATGTCCGAAAAATATCCAGCCATTTAAAACAAGTAAACAGAAGCTAACATTATAGGAATTGCCTCACCAATTAAGAGTGTGCAAAAATCTTCAGGACATTATGCTGAAATCTCCGAAAATGTAAAAATATTAAGGAGTTTAATTTGGGTTCTAAGGCGATTGATAGACCTGATAGATGCAAAGCCTGCAGGAAATGTGGAGAATAAGTAGAGATACTGCCATGACAAGTCACCAATTTCTCTTATCTGTACTGCATTTCTCAGTCAGCAAAATACTCCATGAAGTCCTCTGGTCTTCGTGCCAGTCATAGCCTTAAAGATTGAAAAAGAAAAACTATTGTCAATACCGCGATCTCACTGCTAGTTCGCCAGTCTTCTTTAGACATTGAAATACTGGGGAATCACAACATTATCTGAGCTTCATTCATTGCATCGCCCCTGAAATATTTCTTAATCGGCGAAGCAAAATCACAAACGAGAATAAAATGTCATCTGGGTGATGTCCCGAGTGTAAATAATAATACAAAAATGCTATGAATTGGATTTTTAATAACAGATATACAACGAAAAATTTTTTGAATATTTTCAAAACCAATGAATAAATTAATTGTATGAAATATAAGGTATTTTCATGCAAAATTTCAGAAATGAATCTTAAGTATAAACACAAAAGGTATGTCTATGTGAGTATTCATTTTGGAAAAAAAAAAAAAAAAAAAAAATTTCCACACCCCTTTATCTAGTTCATGCAAAATTATATCAATTGTATTACATATTTAAAGCAGTAAACCCCTAAAATGTATTTAAATATGATTAAAAAGTTTTCATTTGGTACCAAAATGTCGCCTTATAAACTCATTATAAAAATTTATTTTATAATTACTATAAAATTTCGTAGCAACTGATTTTGGCTTGCTTTATTTACGGACGCTCTTTAACATCTGCGTTCGAAAAAATCCTTCGATTCTGACTGAGAGTGAACCGCGGTCTTGGGTCTAAGGTTTAGGAAAGAGGCAATCGATGGCCAACATTAAAATGTCAGTGATTTTTCTTATAAAAAAATACCACGCACTTCCGCATTGCCACAGATATTTAAGGAAAGCACGATTCAAAATACTAATTCCTTTAGCCAATGTGGCTCTACCAAGGCCGAATGTTATACTTTTTACTGAAGACCGATGCCGCTACTGCAAGGACAATATATTAGTTATAAGAGCGGCAGCCTTACAAATTAATTTCAAAGCATTGTGTCGGGAGACAATGCAGTGCGGAGCGGCGGAACTCTGATTGAACGAAATTGCAGCCCTCGGCATTACAATAGTGTGACCTCCTTGGCGTACTTGTTAACAAGATGGCTAGCTATTATGTATCATTAGTTGTAAAATATTTATGATTATTACTGCTCCCCCCAGGGCCGACACTTAACCAGGCCTTGATTGAGGACACTCCTAAGTGAAATATTACTGAAGCTGTCATAAAAATCTCCCACATAACAAGACAAATAAGGTTAAAAAAAGGTTTTTTATACTTCCCCAACAGACATGGGCTAAAAACACTAACTAATAACGTCCCAGCCTTTATTCCCTCAGGGTAATCAATTCTGATGAATCATTTTGTAATGAGAAAATAATTTAGTGACAATAAAGATATCATTGCATATCAGAAATGACCTTTTAAATTTGTTAACACTCAAGCATGGTAACACAAGAATATCACAAATGAGGGGATCGCAAAATATCAACCGATATACAAGGGTAGGTCCATGAGTTTTCAGTCTCGTTGATTAGGATTATCGCCTTCAAAAATCTTTAAAAAACGGCGGCTTAAAGTTACAGAAAAAACAGCAAATTAGGCCTTTCTGAAACAACAGTCCAACATGAAATTTAAATAAGGTTAGTGCAAGATGGGTGCCTACACATCTTTCCTCCGTCCAAAAGCAGCAATGATTCATCTGTTGTCAGACATTTTTGGATCTTTGCCATGGCAATGAGAGAGAAGTTCTACAAATCATTGTTACAGGAGATCAAACTGTGGTCCTCTACTATGATCTCTTGTCCAGAAGAGAATCAATGGAGTGTGGAAACTTGGCGAAGCACCGCCTCTAAAGGCCAAGGTCACTCAGTCAACCAAAAGATCAAGGCTACAATCCTTTGGGACTGTGAAGGAATACTCTTCATTCAGTTCAAGGAGAGGAACCCCACAGTAAATGGGGAGTACTATGCTGACCTACAGCACAGACTTCCATCAAAGAGAAAGGGCGAGAAAAGCTGAGAAAGTGACTTTCTTCATGACAACGCGCTGTGCATACAGCACTTGTTGCAAAGGAAGCTGTGAAAAAATGTAGCTCAAGGAAATCCATCCATCCTACAATCCAGATCTAGTTCCCAGTGACTATTTCCTCTTATCAGAACTCAAGAATGATCTTCGAGGAAGGAAATGTAAGTGTGACGAAAAAGTGATGGAATTTGTTTACGCCCATTTTGCAGACAAGACTTCTGAGTATTTTTGGGAGGGGATTGAAATGTAAATTCAAAGGTATGAGAAGTGTATTGCAATAAAGGGATACTATATTCAAATGTGAAATATAGTTTTTGTTTTTATCATACCTAGAAAATAGACCGGAAACTTATAAACCTATCCTCGTATATCAATACAAGCAGGGTTGAAACCACTAGGAAACTCCTGTGCAGTGGAGTCATGGAATCTCGAGCGACAGCGGAGAAAGCCGAGAGTGTGAAGGTAGTGACTTACACAGTTATTGTTAGATAATAAGACTTCACAAGCTATGGCACGGTAGCTCAGGCGGCTAGCGCGCCATGCTATAGTTGTGAAGATAATGGTTTCGATAGTCTCATCCCCATGTTTTTTTCCGATGGATAAAGGGGAGTTGGTACAAATACAATGATTTACTCGGTAACATAGTGTAACGTACAGAATGGCCTATAAATTGATATTGACCAATTTTTTTCCTGCTGCAATCAAAGGAGATTTGCCACCATTAAAGTGGTTTATTCGCCCCTCAATTTATATTTATGAAAAGGTGAGCGTAGGCCGTCAGGCCGTAGCGAGCCGCAGCAAACCCTGGGTCTACCGGTTTCTAGAATTTACCCGATGGGTTAGGGTCAGTAGGTGTGTGTATATATGGATTAGTTGGGAATTGTAATAAGAGTATATGTTTCCACCGTTACAGTATTTCACCTGCCTAACAATGCCCTCGTTATAGTGGTTTACCCACCTCTATCCATTTATATTTACGAAAAGGAGGCGATCGTAGGACGTCAAGTCTATATTTTACCAGCGCACCAATGCAGTAATAATTCATTTTTCACAGGGCAACACATAGGTTACATTATTATTAACATAAAAAAATTACATTCAACATGAGACACAAGTACATGGAGTTAGCTCCACTGTCACTTGGTAATGGCCAGCCGCTCGGACATTCCATGATTACACTGCAGCAGGAGATTCCTAGTGGTTTCAGCCCTGCTTGTAACGCCAGCTACTCTGGCGGCACTTTATGTAAGTTCATCACTAGGATGGGAATTTTATATTAAGCTACAATCTGTTTTATGTGATTCAATAAAGCATTTGT
The DNA here is from genome assembly GCA_030762175.1 of Metallyticus violacea. Taxonomy (NCBI): domain Eukaryota; kingdom Metazoa; phylum Arthropoda; class Insecta; order Mantodea; family Metallyticidae; genus Metallyticus; species Metallyticus violacea. The sequence goes on from CM060841.1 coordinate 22,810,565, forward strand.
TAAATGTATTTATCATACTTTTCTTTTGGAAAACACCTGTTTTCCCTCTTTTTTCAAGTGAATTCAGTATTTTAAAAACAGCAATAGAAAAAATAAAGGAATTACTACACAAGTTTGCCTTTTTAATGCGTTAAAGGATTAAAGCTTTAATGAAAACATCATGACATAATCTATATACACATAATTACAGTCGGGCGGGCATACACATATAACGGAGAGGTATGAGTATTAGTCTCAGTAAGAGGATATAAAACGCGCTTCTGTAGTATCCAGCTTACCTATTTTAGCATGCATTATGCACCTCTAACATTGATTGTTCTGGCTGTGATTCCACGTCTCATGTGCTGTATGCCAGCAACCCTTCGCCGCCATGGATGCCCGAGGTCGTTAAGGCGCGGACTAGTGAGCGAGAGGTTTGGGTTCGAATCCCACCGGGACAGTCCGTTTTGACTGAGATTTTTTCCAGGTTTTCTCAGTCTTCATAAATGGCAAATGCCGGGGAGGTACCCTAAACTTAGGCCTGGAACGTTCCCTTCCTTAAAAAAAAAAAAAAAAAACCTTTCCCAATATATCATTTCATGTATCACCAGTGTCCACCGCCTATGGTGCCTCAGTAGTAAAAAAGGGGGTTAAACACTATTTAAAAAATAAAGCAACCCTTCACTGAGCGCTAAAATATATATATATATATATATAAAATTTTAATTTTTGTTGGATTCTGATACCGGAATATATTTTTAAAATCCATTCCATTTATAAAGCGGAATATTTTAATGTGTATTTCGTTATTTTAAAATACGTTATAGTGAAAAAACAACGTCTGGTTAAACTAGTAAATATTGATTATATACAGTTTAAAAGTTTCAAAAAGTTACTAGTTAATTTGTGCTTCCACAGTGTATAGTTTCAATAAATATTTATTTTAACGAAATGTACTGGGAATAGAAGTGTTTTAGAAATGCTACAAAGTATAAAAAATACATTGACTTTTAAAAAAGGCGAGGTAAATTATTTAAACGTATTGTCCCATTTTAGATGAAATGTCCCATAAGCATTACCAACACATAACTGCATAAATATTCCAAATGTATATTAAATTAGCTAGTGTTACCTAACATTTTCTCACTATAATGCATGTGTATATAATAAATATATTTGTTCTTAGCACCGAAAAAGATTTGCTTTCAAGAGTGTACGTTTGAAAATCAAATCTACTATTTAGCCTATTATATTGAACAACTTTTTCATTTGACTCTTGAAAATATGGGCAGCAAAGGGAACGTCTGGCTGTAGAAAGGATGCCTTGATCCTGGCATATTAAAACAAAGCTACTAAAACATGCAAGAATAAAATTGTGGACAGAAATTAAGGAAACGACCAGAAGATACGATCAAAATTTTATCAACTATTCTAGTAAAAGAAGAAATTATTTTAAAATTGAAATGTATTATCTTTAAATGGTAAACTATAGGTTTAATTCTTAACAAAAATTACTGTATTTAAAATCCCCCTTATACTACCAATGACATACTGGTTAAATCTTATCTGTTGAACGAATAAGAAAACTGCTTTTTACAGTCACCGAGGGCAAATATGTTGCCATTTCATAAGCTCTGGAAATGCATTCAGAATTTAGTAAAGTAGTGAAGGATAACACGTGTAGGGGACAGGATTCGAGAACTGACAAAGGTCAGGTTGGGCAATAGCTTTTCGAGTCGCACAAACCTCTTTTTAACCTCCCCCCCTCCAAAAATCCTCTATGACATTTACCGGTGAGCAGCGTGAAGTCCCTCTGCCGTGCTAAAACGTAATCGATTTTTCTACCCTCGGAGATTGTAGTTCTTTGTGTGCTTCCAGGGGCAGAGTCAGTCCCCTTGCCTCCACATGCAACCATTCCCCTCACCGCACTGTAGTGACACACAAAAGAAAACTTCCTACAAAAACCATTCACCTTCCCTCTCAAATTTTATTTCTCTTTAAACAGTGCGCGGCAGTGGCGTGTACGTAATGTGAAATGCAATCTACGTAATAAATACTAATTACCTAGCATGTTGATGACACAGTAATCGCTCGCAACAGCGAAAAGCTAATCATTTGAGTGTGGGGAGTACAGAAAGATAATGGTATAATAAGACGTAAACATGGCATACTTTATGATACAGTCAATCAATTTCTGTTAGCGTCCATGTGAAACAAAGGATAAACGTAATGCTACACTATCATTAGCCGTCCTAGGGTGCAAAGGTACATAAGCGCTATACTGACTTGACACCAAGGGCCTCAACGCCACGGGTGGCCGAGGTCGTTAAGATGCGGACTCGTGAGCGGGAGGTCTCGTCCTCCCTGACAGGTTTTTCTAGGTTTTCCTCAGTCCCGGCAAATGCCGGGGAGGTACCCTAAACATAGGCCTGGAACGTTTTCTTCCTTAAAAAACATCCTTTCCCAATATATCGTTGTTGATTTGGTTTATTTGCGAACGCTCTTTTAACATCTAAGGTCATCAGCGTCCCATTCAACTCAGGGCGTGAAACGGCTCACAAATATTGCTCAGAGGCCTCTTCTTTCAGTCTTGAGGTTCTTTTGTGTAACCGTAAATGTACGACACAGGACCCACGGCTTTACTTCCCTTCCAAAGGAAGCCATACTTAGGATTTTTAAGCCCCGAAAAAAATCCAATGATCCTGGCCGGGTATGAACCCGTGATCTTGTGTTTAGGAGGCAAGTATGATTACCACTACAATTACAGGACCGACTATTTCATGTATCATCAGTGTCCACCGCCTGTGATGCCTCAGTAGTAAAAACGGGCGATAAACACTACTAAAAAAACCAAGGGCCTGTTTTACAAATACAAGTTCTGAGGCAGTATTTATGAGTTGCCACCCCCATATTTAATTAGATTAATTGTATCAAATAATTTTATGTAACTTCGTTATAGCCATGTATAATGTCATTTTCTGTACAAGTGTTGAATATTGTGTCTAAAAGGTTATTTTCTTGCCAAGGCGCAGAAAGCTAACCTGGTCATAAAACCTGACCTGGAAATTTCTGTAGCCCTTTGTAGCAATATTTGTAAAGAATCCTGGAGCCAGATGTTTACTGATATTTTATCTTGCCATTGAAGAACTCGCAGTAGTTCGAAATATAGCAATTTCAAGTGTGACTCTTTCTCTGTGTTTTATCTTTATCTACTTTTATTTTTAGTGTTAATTTATATATATATATATATATATATAATAGTATATGAACAATAAATTGTGTTCCATCTTCCATAACGAAAAAATATTATTAATCTCCATATACTCCTTCCCCTAAGGGCACAGGACCATAAAAGTATCCAGCAGCAGAGTCTCAACAGCCGTGGCAAAACTGTAAGACAACGGTAACCATCGTCGGAGAGGAAGGAATTATTTACCCCTGAGATTACATCCAAAAACCCAACAATTCAAATGTCCTTTTTCCAAATTCTTTCCTCCATCCTAAATATAATTGTATTTACCCCCTTTCCTGTTTATTAAATATTGCTGCAGTTCCTGTAGTATACAGAAAGAATTCCTGTAAGTACAGAATAGACTCTGGTTTCAAGCAGGTGCCAGGCACTACTGATATGTTCATTCGTGCTATTTCAACGGAAATAGTAGTTGAACTAAAGAACGTAAAACTACTGGATAACTCGCAGTTGAATGAAAATTCATTCTATGAAAAATATCACTGTTCTGAAAGAAATACCAAGTTTGTGTGTTTTAAGTACCCCCCCCCCCCCCTTTCTCTGAAGTCTGCTTCAGTCGAGTAACCATTAATACATTCTCGAAAATCTTGCGGTAGTTTCTATGTGGTTTTATTTCATTATTATCATCATCAATGAAGAACTTTTGGGTTAAATTATACAAGCAGCGAGCATTTGCATATCTTAACCTCAAATTCAGCAATTCACTCGTTTCAAGAATATCTTTAAATCGGAAATGAAACCTAATGTTTTCGAATCCGAATTCTAGAAGATTCTCCCTCGAATGTCCCGAATTTTGGTTCAAGATGATTTATCAAACTTTTAAAAACTCTCTTCCACTATGGACAATGATTTTACGGGATAACAACCGGATAATCTCCTTTCGAACATCAAACTTTCGTCATATTTACTCTATGGACTCCCTCAGGGTCTGAACTGTCTTATTTACTTACTTACGAGTGGTATACACAGAAACTGAAAAGGTGGCAGCGCTAAGTTAACTTGGCAATGTCTGTGAAGGATGAATACGGCACGAGGCTTAACCTGTGTCTTGAAACAGCACTTACGGCCCACACCCCCATGGAAATGGAAATATTATATAATATGTATGTGCAAACCTAATCATAATATTTTATTAATGTACATATGATGTATATATGTATTTAATACGATAGAACTTTAACATGCGACTTGTATGTCGACAAAAGAGAACGTCTCTGGTGTTTTCTGTTTACGGTAGACTGGAGAGTCAAAGAGATCATAAACCACTACATAAAAGGGCAAGAGTAAACCCTAGTGTCGAGTGTGATGCCACTTTTAAAATGACTACCGTTGGAGGGTTAATAAACCCAAGGTCTTTTAAATTCGTTAGGGCTTTGAACCCTACAGGCAACTAGCCAATGTCAACAAGAATTTTAAACTTTCGAATAATAACGAATGGCAGCGAATTTGAACCAGTCAATGGTAAATGTATGTTTTCAACTTTCAAACAAGGCGCGAGATGTGCTTGGGTGACCCCGTTTGGTGTCATCAAGCCAACGATTGGTAGATTTGGATTTAATATATAAGGAGACATTTGCGGCTGGGGCAAGATGTTTCAGATCAGTAGCATAGGTCAGATAGTAAGTTCGACTTTAGATGCACGCATTTCTAAGTTCTATACTCGTCGAGATATATGCTGAGGCATTCAAAATGAATTCTATTTCAGATGTGCTTTTCAGATTTAGTGGAAAGTCACGGCAGCTAAATTTATATTCAATGTAAATAAATTCTATCGTACGCAAAACACCAGAGAACGCGAAAGCTCTTGAGCCTAACAAATTACCATATATATTATGTCTCATTGTGTGGTTATTTATACTGCTGGTCTCCTCTCCCAGTCTTGTTGAGTACCAAGAACAAAATAGTCTAATAGTCTCCTGAAAAATCGTAAACAACAACACACCAAAAGCGCCTTATAGTTTGACATCACCAACGTGAAGCCAACAACAACAAAAACAACATCAAACAAACCACGTCACAATTTGGTGCCCAGCGTGGCTGCCATACAGAACCATCTCAGTGTGAGAGCCATTTTCCTGCTCAAATTTGTAAATAAGCATTCAAAATGGAGAAAAACGAATTTCGTGTATTGATGAAACACTACTTTTGATAGAAACTGACGCGAAGCTACACAAATATCAGGCCAGTGTGTATGTTAAAAATATTCACGACATGTTGCTGAGTGTTTGGAGAACGAAGGTACTGGAGATGGCTGAAATTTTTTGCATTTCTGGAGATCAGGTGCATAATATTTTGCACAACATCTTGTAATCGGCGAGATGGGTGTATCGTTTGCTAACGAGTGACCAGAAAAGGGAACGAGTTGTCACTTTCGCGCAGAATTTGGAGTTGTTTAAATGAAATCCAAATAATTTCGTAGACGGCATGTGCCAATCGACATGTAAATCCATTACTGCAACCGGAACACGAAGAAACAATCGAAAAAACAAGACTGTAACGCTATCCAAAGAGAGCAAATGCGGTACCCTTAGCAGGACCGGTGATGGACTGTGTTTTGGGATTGCTACGGTGTAATAACTAGCAAATATTACGCTATGCTATTGGTAAGAGAAGAGTGGAATACGGGATGGGCATGAAAAATAAAGAAAGGCTTGGACAAAATTGAATTGGGTATATTTAGTTAAGGGCAGTGAAAAGTACACGAAACAGTTGGAAAATAGTTAACAGACGTTTGCGAGATATACATAGGCAAAATATTGAGTTTCAATGCGCAGAAGAAGTATCGCTTAACCTGCAGGCTCAGATACATCCTGGGTGGGGGAAGGGACATTATTTACATATCTGTGGCAGAGATGAAAGATGTGGTCTCGCATGGTTCAGATTAGGGGCGTGGCAAGGAAACAAAACAGTTAATGCTCTCGGGGAAAAAATGTGCGGAGAAAGCGATACCTGGAGACACGTTTTGGCAGAATGCAAGGAAAGGGAGATTTTAAGAATGCCAATAGAAATTTGAACATTTGCAGGGAAGTGTTGAAGCATGCGAGATGAACAATTTGGGAATATTTCAGAAGACCCGACAAAGAAGGTTAATGACAATATTGATAAGGAAGTTGGAGAGGGGATATGGCAAAATGGAAGGGGGGTTCAAGAATATGGATTTTATTCATGTTTATGTATTTGCACATAAAATTATTAATAGAAAACGTAAATATATAGATGTGTTTGTATATTTGTATGAATGCTTGAGTGTATGACCATTTTGATTGTTACAAGGACAATATTAGCATGTACGGTGGTAAGGTCCATGCGACATGTTGTAATCGTCCTCATTTAGTGAGGATAAAGGTTCCTCCTCGTCTCCCGTACTCTCCAGATTTCACTCCTTCGGACTACTTCTGTTTCCCATCATGAATACATGTCTAACAGGAAAGAATTTAGTATTAAAAGAAGAGATTTCCGCTTAACTTGAAGAGCAGAGTTGAAGAAATCGTTTTATAGATGGAATAATAAATTACTTTTTGGAGTACGTGTGTAGATGTGAAGGGTGATTATGTTGAGAGATAAAAATATATTTTTTCTAAAAAGTTGTGCAACTTATTTTTGCAAGGATTAATTCAACAGTCCTCGTATTTCATGTTCGGACTCAGTTAACCAAGCAAGCCCATGGGGTAATATTCTTTTTTTTTAAATTTTGGTAACTTGTGATCGGCCAGGTTCGCTCATCGAATCCCGTATCACTAACCAGGCTAATCACAGGCCACTGCATTTGTAAAATATATATATATCCAAAGTACTTGCTTGGCCACAGAAAAAAGAGATTATTTGGCGGCTGGCCAGTTTCTACAATCAACTACCTGAAAGCTTCAAATCTTTAACGTTTACGCGACTTATGGGATAATTTTTAGTTCTTTTGTCTGCAGGCTAAAAACTACAGTTCATCAACAAATGCTGTCAGAGTCGGTTGGTCAGAAGATCCTGCTTTGCGTTCTACTGGAGGTACTTGAAAAGGGCTTTGTTTTCCATAAGCACAAGGTGTTGAAGCTGGATTAGAAGTTGAACTAACCGACACAGGACTATCAACAACAGCTGGATAATTTGTGTTCAAGTAGGGGTCTAACTTTGACAGACAAAGAGCTTTGGTAAAGCTGGAGTAATGGAAATAATACATTTATATTTTTCACTTCTTGCCATTTGGATAAATATTTGCCTTTCAAATGTTTCCACATTAAGCAACATGTGACTCTTTTTTATGTATTTTTATTTATTTATTGTAAATGCAGATTGTGATTCGTTAAATTTACTATCGTAAATATGGAAATAATTCCAGTTATAATTCATTTGTTCTACGAATATTCAAACAGAAATTATTTATATTTTCCCTTAAGAATAGCGACCACTTTAAATTCTGCCCCCATAGTCATAACCTCAGACACAATAATGATCATTTACTACATAAACCAAATGTTTTACATCTGCAGGACTTTTAGCATTTTTATCTCAATTCTATAATATGTAATGACAAGAAACCGAAATTAGTCGGTCCTGGTGGTGTAGTGGTAACCATATTTGCCTCGTAAACCCAAGACCGTGGGTTCGATCCCGACCATAATCGATGAAAGTTTTCGGGTCTAAAAATCCTAAGTATAGGCTTCCTTCGGAAGGAAAGTAAAGCTGTGGGTCCCGTGTCGTACATTTAAGGAACGAAAAATAACCTCAAGCCTGAAAGAAGAGATCTCTGAGCAAAATTTGTCGGCCGTTTCACGCCCTGAATTCGATTGGACGCTGATGACCTGAGATGTTAAAGAGCGTCCGTAAATAAAACAAACAAACAAACAAACAAACAAAAAAGACCGAGAATTAAGTATATTAAATTTAAGTAGATTTAAAAACAAAATTAAAAAAATAATAGCGTACTTTTATTAATAACATATAAGAATAAAATGCGACAAATTACTTAAGTGTAGTTTAATTAAATTACATGTATGTTTGTGTTGTTTATTTAGAAACACACACATCTCTGAACATTAGCGTCGCATTCAATTTGGGACGGGAAACGGCCGATAAATTTTGCTCAGAGGCCTCTTCTTTCAAGCTTGAGGTTCTTTTACGTCCATAAATCTAGGACATAGGATCCACCTATTTACTTCCGGAAAAAAAAATCAATGATCCTAGTCGGGTTTGAACCTGCGACCTTGGGTCTATGAGGCACCGATCAAAATATATGTATGTATTTAAGAATAAAATTCCATTAAATATATATATGTATGTAATAGATAGTATTTAAGAATAAAATAAACATCTTTCACAGCTTTAGTTTTGTTAAAATATATGTAATATTTTTCAGGTTGATGACTTTGGTTTTTTATGATGCAGTAATAGTTTTTGAACCGAGTTTAATAATTTTTTAATGTAACTATCATTTGTAAACAACATGTTTTAATTGAACTACACCCGCACACTAGCTTTTGCTCTCTCGAGTGATTTTACTGAATTTGTATTACTAATTAATGTTTGTATGAATGAATTGAAATTTAATTGAAAACTGAATATTAGAAAATGCTATATAAGCTCATACGCTAATGTTAATAATAGGCTTTAGGAGATGCGATGATGGTTGTGTTGAGAGGTACACGTTGCTCCCAGTGCACGTAAATGCTATGGTTAGTGATAGAAACACTAAAAAGGAGGGGAAAAAACAGTCTAGATTAAGCAGAGCGTAGACGGACTGATATAAAATAGTTCAATTTGTACACAACTTGAGTAATAAACCTCAGAATGAGTTGGTAAAACTTCCAGGTTTATTGACAGTTTTCCAGACAGCGTAGCATGCAGAAATCTCATCACTGCAAAGTTCCGAAAAACTGTGTCACTCACGGCCACCACAAAATAATATTGATGATCCAAATACGAACATTTGCGTATATCTTTGTTTTTAATTAGTGAATGATTCTATTGGACGTCAAAGGAATTGATTTTTACAAATTTTTAATAGTTTTTAGGGTAGGATGCAAATATTCCAATTAAAAACAAGTGAAAAGGTTCGAGTTTCTGAATTTCGAATCTTTTTCAATTCGAATTCCTACTTACAACTAATTACTATAGTGTACTTTCAGAACTTTATTTTAATGGTGTTTAACGCCCGTTTTTATTACTGAGGCACCACAGGCGGTGTAGTACAGAATTGATCTATTGTATGTATATAATGGTAAATTTGTAGAAATCATCATTTTACTGTATTAGTTAGCAAGTACACTTATGTCGAGCTGTTGATTTGGTTTATTTATAGACGCTCTTTAACATCTCAGGTCATCAGCGTCCCATTCAATTCAGGGCGTGAAACGGCCGATGAATTTCGCTCAGAGGCCTCTTCTTTCAGGCTTGAGGTTTTTTTCGTGCCGTAAATGTACGACACGGGACCCACGGCTTTACTTCCCTTCCGAAGAAAGCCAAACTTAGGATTTTTACGCTCGAAAAAAATCAATGGATTCTGGCCTGATTTGAACCCGCGATCTTGGGTTTAGAAGGTAAGCATGGTTACCACTACACCACAAGGACTTACTCTTCTGTAAGCTACCTATATAGAAACCTATAAAGTTTTATTTCCTGCAATCTTAAAACACGTGCTTTCATGAAATGGCATGACATTTCCGTAAGACAGCAAGAAGTATAAAATTTTTTTCATGTCTTAACAAGTATCGCAGCTGCTTTGCCTTACAGTGATTTTTATTTATTTATTTGTTTATGGACGCTCTTTAACATCTCAGGTCATCAGTGTCCCATTCAACTCAGGGCGTGAAACGGCCGACAAATTTTGTTCAGAGGCCTCTATTTCAGGCTTGAGGTTCTTTTACGTGCCGTAAATGTACGACACGGGACCCACGGTTTTACTTCCCTTCCGAAGGAAGCCATACTTAGGATTTTTACACTCGAACCCGCGATCTTGGGTGTAGGAGGCAAGTATGGTAACCACTACACCACCAGGACCGACGATAGCAGATAAGTGCTATTGGTTTAAGCACAACTTTAATTGTACCACGAATCAATAACTTCGATAGAGCCCCTGAAATTCTAGACGCGCTTTCCCCCTGCAAGAAAAGACAGTTAAAGGGATATAACCATTACCTTCCGTGTCCTGTGCATTGTAAAATTCATTCTTTCTATAGGTCCATAAAATGATAGACAAATTAATTAGCAAACATAATTTCTTTTTGTGAAAATGAGGCATTAAAACGAATTTAATTTACAATGTTAGAAAATATTAAATGCCTATACATATGGAAGTATAAAAAATGTAACATCAGTTAATGTTATACACCGGTGCCAATGCACATCAGCGAAGTTCTTAAAATTATTTATGAAGAGTAAATTGCTAATAGTCATTTTGAAGTTACCCTCAAAATAATAAATCCTATGTCGTAAGTGTTATGTTTGTTCATAGTCTACTACAGTTAAATTTTTTTGTTTTCTATGTGAAGCTTGTTACAGCCCATGTGGGCCTTCCGCTTAACGCGACGACCGCTGCGTCTTCTATCTCCATCACGTGATATTGATAGAGTGCAGTATTGGAGGGGGGCATGTGATCAACACACCGCATCCCGCTTATCGCTATATCGGACATCGCCACCTCTCCATCAGGCAGCTCCCCAATTGTCCTCACGAGGCTGGGTGGACCCCGTTCCAGACCTCCCTAACTTAGAAAAATTTCTAAGTAGGTGCCAAGAATCGAGCCCGGGGCTCCCGGGCAGCAGTCAGCAAAGCTAATCACTAGACCAAGGAGGTGGTCGTTTTTATGTTTTCATCTTTAAAAAATATAAATGCTTGCCTAGAGCTAACAAAAGTATACAAAGTGTTCCGTTTATAGGTATCGAGAAATAAGCAATCGTTTAAAGGGTAAATAATGATTTATTAACGTAGCATTTTACGTACTTGTTCTAACTTCTTCCGTATATTTTTAATATTATCATTGCCTCGTTGCCATGTTGAACCCAGGCCAATTCCTTTTGAGTCCTTTCCACTTCTGCATCCCAAAACGGTGCTATATTTTGCACTTGGTGTCTACAGCATTTAGCGCGAAGTGTGGATTGAGTCTAAGTGAGTATTTCACCGTCCTTGTTTTATTAACGGTATCTTCAAAACAAACCATCTCCCTCATGACCGCACAAAGCACTCTGAATAAATATGAATATACAATGTTATATATAAAAGTGCAGTTACCAGTGGCTGTTTACTATGTCTAAACTTCCTGTTTCCGGTTTATCAGTATCTTACAGGAATGTTATTTATATTAGGTGCTTTAAAACGTTCTGAACGTAAAACTCCAGAGCGCAAGTCTTGGATCCCTATGTTACTCGTTTTACGTCATAGTACCCTACTAGATGACGGAAGAGGCGCTGGGTTGACCAGCTATCGCTCTGTTATCTATAGGAAAATAACGTAATTAAATTTCTCTTAGACAGGGACCCCAAGATTTTGAACCTTTTACAGCAAAACGAGATATTTTCGCAGATGGAATGTATTTTTTAAATTAATGGTTAAGCAACAACGATGTCGTCTCCAGTTTCACAACAATTCACTAATGCGGGTCGCCATTGCTGAAAGCACGTTCTTGTTTTTACAGACCACAGAGGATGTCCGTCATTTGGCTTTGTAATTTTAAAGGTAAACTGTCTTAAGTGAAGGGAGGGTTTCCTGTAATTACTGACATGTCAGAAGCATTCCCTCTTCCTTTCTTTTGCTGATATGATACTGCAGAGAGCACGTTCATGCGCGCGCCACACATACATGCATGCATGCATGCTCGTACGAGCTCTCTTGTTTCGTCATCATTTAACCCTCCTTTGACTTCCGATACTGTTCCCTCCCTGCACGGGAGGTTTCGCCAGGGGTTGTCATAGCCTGGAGGGACTTTAAGAACCGCCAACCCTTCGCAGTAACCACCAGGACTTCAGGAGGGAGAGTGGCTTCACCAGACACAAAGTTCTGACAACCTTATTCTCGCCAATTATATCATGATACAGTCTTTTGGATGAAGGGGAAAGAGGAGGGGGGGCGACGCAGACACATTGCAGGCTCTCCAGCCTCTCCTGAAGGGCTGTCTTATGCCAAGGGAAGGGGGTTCTTTTTTTTTTCCTACGTCAACGCGACAAGTGGAAGATGGTACAGGCAAAGTAAAAATGTTACGTTAGAGAAACAAAATTTTAACTTTGTTCCTTGAGGGATGTTGCATGGCATGGCGTCTGTCATTGTTAGACTTCGAATCTAAGCAGTGAGTGTGGGCTTAGATTTTGTTTAAGCTACCGTTTCCTCTTGCTGGGCATTTCCACTTTCTGAAGTGTATCTTTTAATATGCTTACTAGAGGGAGGAGAAAAGTAAAAACTTTTTGAAACAACACTGTTAAACCCAGCTTGAGAATTTACACACATACACGGCAGAAGGAATGTACAAGGATAGGTCCATAAGTTTCCGGCCTAACCATTTCCTATGTATGATAAAGACAAAATATATATTTCATTTTTCAATATAGTTACTCTTTATTGCAATACTCTTATCACATCTTTGAATTAACATTCAACCCCCCTGCCCAAAGTAGTCAAAAGTCTTTTCTGCCAAATAATCATAAACAGCATCCACCACTTCTTCGTCACACTTAAATTTCGTTCCTCGAAGGTCCTTCTTCAGTTTTGAGAAGAGAAAATAGTCACGGGGAGCCAGATCTGCGCTGCAAGGTCGATCTCCTTGAAGCCACATTTCTTCACAGCTTCCTTTGCAACAAGAGCTGTGTGCACAGGCGCGTTGTCGTGAAGAAGGAGCACACATCACTCAGCTTTCCTGGTTTTTTCTCTTTGATGGAGGCACGTAGTCTGTGCAGTAGGCCAGCATAGTACTCCCATTTACTGTGGTATTCCTCTCCTTGAAGTCAATGAAAAGTATTCCTTCACAGTCCCAAAAGATTGTGGCCCTGATCTTCTTGATTGACTGAGTGACCTTGGCCTTTAGAAGTGGTGCTTAGCCAGGTTTACGACACTCCATTGATTCTCTTTTGAACAAGAGACCATAAAAGAGGACGATAGTTTCATATTCTGTAACATAGTTTTACACAAATTCTCTCTCGTAGCCACGACCGAGTTCCAAAAATGCCTGACAGCAAATGTCTCGTTACTGCCTTTGGACTGAGGAAAGAAGTGTAAGCACCCATCTTGCACTAACCTTATTCATGTTTAAATGTTCATGAACAAATCAAAGGACTGTTGCAGTAGAAAGCCCAACCTTACTGCTATTGCTGTAACTTTTAGCCGCAGGTCTTTCATAATTTCTTATCCACTCGAGCGATGTTTTCACGAGTGAGCACTTCACGCTCTTCGACTTCAATGCTTTCTCGAGCCATTCGAAAAAGTTTGTCTCATTCTTTTACGGTAGAATATGAGGGGGGTACTTGCCCATATACATCGTCTAATCGCTGTTTAATTTCAATTGGAGTAAGTCCTTCTTTTGTGAAGAACTTAATAACAGCTCGATACTCCATTTTGAATACGTCACAATCTTCCACACATTGCCTTCTTTCAACTATATCTGGACAACTGAAAACAGTGGAGCGTAAGTTAGAGCTAAAATTATTAACTTAACAGATAACAGGCCGGAAACTTATGGACTTACGTCGTATATGTGTGTGTATGTATATATGGTGATTGTTATAAGGATGGCATTAGCATGTACGAACGTAATGTCTATTACTACTACTACTACTTTATTGAGTTATTCTCTGAGATGCTGGATAAAATTTGAGTTACTCACCTTCTGCAGTCTGCAGTCCAATAAGTTCACTGTACTCTCCTTCGCCAGTACTGTTGAATGCCTTAACACGGGCATTGTACATGGAGTTGAAGTGGAGACCATCCACAGTGCATATCGTCTCCTTGCCGCAGTACACCTCCTGCAAATGATATCAATACATTTACCAAAGCTCCTATAGGTAAAGAATTGTAACGTTAAATACACTGTGAGTTCCAGATCTGAAATATAAGTACAGATAAATGAACACAGACAAAAGGTATACCTTTCTGTTATGAAGATTAGACACCCGGACTAGCCGGGGCGAAGGAAGACGTTTGTGCCTATGCCCTCAATGAGCACTCCTGGAATGGTTGGATATGGCTAGGGAGACACCGGGAGGTCAGGATCCGCGGGTGGCGACTACGCTAAGCAGATGAGTTTCTTACCAAGTTTCCACATAGAATACCCAGAAGGTCCGCTTATATTTCAGAGGCAGAAGTAGAAACCACAAAAGCATTCATGCGTGTTTGGCTGATAAAGGTAAATAATTCAGGTGGCGTTTCATTTTTCATATATGTGATTTCCATTGTAAGTTGTTCAGTAAGGCTCTCTCACACATCCAGGGGTCGGTCCAGGTATACTAGTAGTAACCATTCTTGCCTCCTAAACCCAAGATCACCGGTTCAAATCCGGCCAGGACCGATGAATTTTTTCGGAGCGTAAAAACTCTAAGTATGGCTTCCTTCGGAAGGCAAGTAAAGCCGTGAGTCCCATGTTGCACATTTACGGCACGAAAAAGAACCTCAAGCCTGAAAAAAGAGACATCTGAGCAAAATTTGTCGGCCATTTCACGCTCTGATTTGAATGGGACGCTGATGACCTGAGATGTTAAAGAGCATCCGTAAATAAATCCAATAAACACATTGGAGTTAGTTTTATAAAGATAATACAGGCGATTAAATTAATTCGTAATATATTTGAGACTAAATAAAATTTTCGATATGAACATACTTGAATTTTGCTGCTCCACAAAGGTGTACATATTAAAGAAAACTGTAACAATGGTTTGCAGAACTTCTCTCTCGTTGCCACGGAGGAGCTCCAAAAATGACTGACAACAGATGACTCGTTGCTGCTTTTGAACTGAGGAAAGAAGTCTAGACACCCATCTTGCACTAACCTTATTCAAGTTTAAATGTTCATGAATAATTCGAAGGACTGTTGTTTTAAAAAGGCTCAACCTTGCTGCATTTCTGTAACTTTGAACCGTCGGTCTTTCATAATTTCTCCTTCCACAAGAGCGATGATTTCAGCAGTGAGCACCTCCAAGAGCCATCATGCACGCTCTTCGTTTTCAATGCTTTCTCGAGCCATTCGAAAAAAAATGGCCCATTGTTTTACGGTAGAATATGAGGGGGATGCTTCCCCATATACACAGTCCAATTGCTGTTTAATTTCATTTGGAGTAAGTCCTTCTTTTGTGAAGAACTTAATAACAGCTCGATACTCCCTTTTGAACTTGTCACAATCATCTACACATAGCCTTCTTTATGCAACAATATCTGAACACAGTGTAGCGCAAGTTACAGTTCCAATTATTTACTTAACAGATAAGGCATGACAACACATAAGGGTTCTTTGAAGGCGATTATCCATATCCCTAGGCCGATAACTTATGGACCTACCCGTGTATAAGATTTAAAAACAGAACATAATAGAAGAAAGAAAAGTCTTTTAAATTTTAAGATAATTATAATCCTTAATCCATAACTTAAAGAAATGCCTTGGTCAATGGGTGAAGCGTGGAGAAGAAGTAGCAATCCTAACCATTTGGAATCGTTGGCCGAAAAACATGTCCATCCCTCGAAGCTGCTGCTCCTTCTTTCCGTGTCACTTGAGTAACGCTCTTAGCAATCTAGACCAGGGCTATGCCGTCATCATAATTGATGGTTCCACACCAGTCTAGACCTATGAAAGAAAGGACACGGGTAGTCTGTTATCATACGATGGAAGGGATGAGGAAGAGAAACAGATTTGGAACATAGCAACTAATGATTCCTTGCAAAGGCGGAACAATACATACCAGTATTTGGAAGTACTTGAAATCACGATTAAACAAACTGTAATATACTTATATTACACATGCTCTGCTAACACGCATCTGACACGTGCTACAGAACCGAAGACACGAGGAAAGAAGTTGGAAACGGCTATAATCCCTTGTTCCTTCTAAATAGTCTCGCTTTCCTCTTTTTGCAAACATTCACCTTGATGCTGAAGCTACCTTGCACTGGAGTTGCTTTGTTGCTTATAGAATGCAAAGCTCCACAAAGTTGAAAGGAACGCAGTTAGAAGTAGAAGGAATGGATTTACCTCAGTTCAGCCTTACTCTTTGTCGCTCGCTTCTTCTTAGTATGTAAGTTGATTATAAACTTGTTTTTTAAGTTTTTGAGGAACGTAACAAACTAATCACTTTCAGAGCCAGAGAAAACAGCTCCGGGGACCGTATTTGGTCTGGGGGTCGCCTGTTGGACCACACCGCCTTAGAAAATAAGAATACATCGAAGAATGCAATTTCACTGTTGCGAAAATTCATTCACTTTGGCGGGCTGTCCAGTCCAAGAACTAAATTCTTACAGATGTCTCTTGAGGATAAGAATGGGAAGACACTTGTATAAAAATAAAAAGGGAAAAATTATATATGTAGAAAACAGGATGATGCCGCAGGAAGCTGAATCCTACATGCGGGCTAAGAATCTAGTGGGAAGTTTGCCAATTTCAGGAAAATTCAAAACCAACATGGTCCCGGGTGGATTACGGTGCGACTTCTCGGGGGCTTCGCTGTCACCGTCCCAGCGGCCAGTGTTGAAAGGGCCGGGGGGGGGGGGATTGAGTCAGTCCCGCCAGTGGCGGCTCCTTGCTGCAGTTGTGATGTGCGTCCACACTCGTGTCATTCAAAGAAAATATCACTCGTTACAAACAGGTAGTTAAACAGCGCTTCAGTGGAAAACCATGACAGCGCTGAGATTAATTTTCTTCCTCTGTAAAATGACAGCGAGTGTTTTCACTCTGATTTTTCTTCTTCTTCTTTCTCCCCCCCCCCCCCTCTCCATGCTGTAGATACAGCAAACAGTTACTCACATTTGCGCATAACAGGATGAGTTAAACTGGATAACTACCATGCAGTTGATGCTTTATTTCATGCAGTTTAAATAGTCTAGTTAAAAAAACCAAAACGGACCGAATTAGTTATCCTTTCCATAAGATGCGAGAATTTAATCCCCACATAGAAGAACGATATAAATAGTAATATATAACCTAAATATTTCCAAATCTACTTTACAGGACCTGCTTTACGTCAGAAAACTATCAACCGCATGTATCCAGGTAGTTATATAGTTTTATCATTGATTGATTTGATTTATTTATAGATGCTCTTTAACATTTCAGGTCATCAGCGTCCCATTCAGGACGAGAAACGGCCGACAAATTTTGCTCAGAGGCCTCTTCTTTCAGGCTTGAGGTTCTTTTTCGTGCCGTAAATGTACGACACGGGACCCACGGCTTTACTTTCCATCCGAAGGAAGCCATACTTAGGATTTTTACGCCAGAAAAAATCCATCGATCCTAGCCGGGTTTGAACCCGCGATCTTGGGTTTAGAGGGCAAGTATGGTTACCACTACACCACCAGGGTCGACATATTTCATCATTAATCACTTTACGTGCATGAAGTTATCTCAGCGATGATGCAAAAGACCGTAGATTCGAAAACACCAAACTTTCCTCGTAAACCTTTTGCTAATCGGCTGTAGTATGGTAGATAAGCTTTGATGAGTACTAATGTCAAAATAAGTACAAAAACAAATCCGCCCTACTGTGAATCAAGTTTTACCGAGTGCAACCGAAGTTATCCGAAGTTAGACTGCAAACGAACAGCTTTTTTTGTTTACAAGCCTTGATTGCCTTCTTTCCTGGAACTGAGATTACAGTCATTCAGCTGCTTATTTATTTACTTGACATGATACGCGTGAGGAAGAAGGTGTAAGATAGTTCGCTCAGGAAAACAACGTTGTCACGTCTCTAGAATATCTTTCAGTACTGTTTAGTGCTAACAGAGATCGAATGTATTCTCATTTTCTGCTCAATCTTTGGTGCATGAAAGTAACAGTAGAAATATCAGGTATCTGAAACTGATTGCAACGATAGCGATAACATTAGACACTCGGATCCCATGGGATGAGACGAGTTATTAAGATTTGTTCGCATTTCCCCCAACTATAGTAGAACAACTCCAGCTGCGCATTATTTGTGACAAAAATATGTATTAAAGAGGGTAAATAACAAAGGTTCTAAATTCAGGCTATACAAACAAGAAATCGAAATGAATCATCAGGTCATTAAGGTATGGACTCGTGAGCGGGAAATCTGGGGTTCGATTTCTCCAGGACCGTAATTAATGTCAGAAACTTAGGTTTTTTTTTTTTTTTTTTTCAATCCTCATGGTACCATTAACTTAGATTCTTTCTTTAATAAACCCTTGCCTAATTTATAATTTAATTTCCTATGTGTGAATGGTGTTTAACGCCCATTTTCACTACTGAGGCACCAGAGGCAATGGACACATGATACATGAGATGAAATGATATATTGGGAAAGATTTTTTTTAAAGGAAGGAAACGTTCAAGGCCTAAGTCGTAATGAGGACTGAGGAAACACTGGAAAAAACTTCATTCAGGGAGTAGGATTCTGGCGGGATTCGAACCTCAGACCTCCCGCTCACGAGTCCGCGCCTTAACGACCTCAGCCACCCGTGGCGGTCTACTACCCATTGATGATTTTTCTTTCCCTTTGGTCTTTAATTTTAAAAAAATTTCTGTAAGATTTGAATTATCCATTTTGATCAAAAATTAAAGCCCCCTTAAGATGTCTAAACATACGTCATTATTAAAATTAACATTTTTCAGAAAACATATAATAACTCTTGAAGTCTTGAATATATATTCATATTCATAGCAATGTTTGCAAAGAACGTACACCCAGAAAAGGGAATTACAAACGAATTTAGCAGAAACAGATGAAAATGCAATAACGATAGTAGCGTCACCCTATTTACAACTAGAAAACAACTGTACGTCATAATGCATGTGTGTCAGTTCGTATAACTCCTAAATGCAATAGAATCCGCCACTGGTAAGAGCTTGTACTTATCCCTGCATTCGGGCGGGTCACATGACACACTACCTTTCCGTGAGGAAGACAACAAACAAGGCCGGGTCAGAAGCCGAGCATCGACATGAAATATTGCAAGGGTGCGGGCTGTATAGGGATATCATTCGGCACGCACATTTTCCTCAGTGCCATTGGGATTTTTCCGTGGTAGCAAAGTCACTCGGCTTTACAGCTCGACTTTTTATTCTAGACAACTGAGGGGTCTGCTGCGATTTGCAGCGAGAGCAAGAAACATGACATTCTTTAACTAGTGCGGTTCTTGCCATGTTCTGTATAACGCTTACCCATCGTCTGAAAGATTAATGTAACGTTTTTTACTTCACGAAGTGAAGTTTGTATACTTATATTATTACAATGATAGCATTATTCTCACTATTATTCTTATCTAACGGTGAAAGAAACTAAACTAAATACCGTTAATAAACGTAATCACGAGAACTGTTGAAATTTTGCATCTATTACTATAAACACATTTACCGCCACGGGTGACCGAGGTCGTTAAGGCGCGGACTCGTGAGCGGGAGATCTGGGGTTCGAATCCCGCCAGGACCGTCCTCCCTGACTGAGGTTTTTTCCCGGTTTTCCTCAGTCCTCACAAATGGCAAATGCCGGGGAGGTATCCTAAACTTAGGCCTGGAACATTTCCTTCCTTAAAAAAAATCCTTTCCCAATATATCATTTCATCTTATGCATCATCAGTATCACCGCCTGTAGTGCCTCAGTAGTAAAAACGGGCGTTAAACACAATTCAATAATAATAATAATAATAATAATAATAATAATAATAATAATAATAATAATAATAATAATAATAATAAACCCATTTAATTAAATTATTGTTATTTTTTCGGAGTTATTAATTTCCTGCTACACACATATGATAAGTATTAGAAATATATAATACGAGCCAGTGTCTTAACGACGGTCACCAACGGCGGCAACGAAGAAACTACATCTTGCGTAAATCTTTATGCGTTGAACAAATTTTATAGAAAAAAATTAAGAAAATATCCAGGTTGTTTAATATAGGCAGGTGTTTTGAAAGGAGCACATTATATCACCATGACAGCTTGAGAGAGTCTACAGATAAAAACCTACATAGTTCAGAATTTGTTACAATACCGATCCAGTTTCTCTTTTCTCTTCGCGAAAACGCTGGTCCTTTCCACAGCATCTTGAACCGCTTTATCAAAGGTGAAACGCTCACCTTTCAGAACCTTGTTCAATGGACAAAACACGCAATAGCTGCAAAGGGAGAGACCAGGGCATGTGGGCGTGCGTTATCGTGCAGCGTAAGTACACTAATGGCAGTTTTCAGGCCGTCTTGATGTTACTTCGCAGGTTCTGTAAGGTGCTGTGGAAACGTTCAGCGCTGATTGAATCACAACTCTTGTAGTTGGTTCGACGCATTCATTACACACAGCTGTTACTTCAACTGTTTCCTGTGTTGTTACTACAGATATCAACCATGACCGCCCTACCAACTATTTTCAGCAGTTTCAGCGCTGTTTATGTTTCTTTTGAACAGTCCTTATAAATCGCCGAATTTTGAAACCACACCAGCCAACTTTTTCTAATTGTAGTCTTAGACAACAATTTTCAACACTTAATCCGCGATAATTGGTTTATGATCCACGAAGAAAAATAACAAAATTATATGGTGACAAAGAAGTTGAAATTAGATGCTGATACAGCCAGTGCTAAAAAGTGAAATAGGAATCAAAAATGGCCTTCAAACTTGACCCGCCAATATCAATAGCTCATTATCAGCATTTTTAAGATCTAGCGCTATAAACCTTTCTAAAATCTCAGACTAGTCATTTGACAAGGTGGCACTGAACAATAGTAAATAGATTTATTAGAGTCTAGAGGGAGCTATCCATTTGATTCTGTGGCCTAATGGATTAAGTAACAGACTGTGGTTTTGAAGATAGTAGGGTCGGATCTTATTATTTAAAAGCATGGTAAAATATGCTCCTCTATGAGAAAAAAAAATAACCAGACACTCAAGGTAGATAGAATGACCTGCTTTTACTGTACAGCAATATCACACAAAGAAATATGGTCCATAACTCCCGTCCGTTATTGATATAATTTCAAATGAAATCTTCATTAGTCTGTAGGGTGCCTACTGGTTCTTCGGAACTTAATGTTATAATGTTGAAATTTGAAAAGATAGATCATAAATTCCCGATCTCAAATTGCTTGTCGAATCTTCCGCTACAACCTAAAGCGGCTTTATGTGCAGATGTACCTGAAGGTCCTACTTCATATACCGGGTGGTTCAGGGGCCCGAAGTGGCCTTTCGTGTCTTAGTGATCACGAGAGGAGGGAGATAGAAGGAGGTGGTTCAAATCACACGACCTTGCAGCCTTTGAAAGCATTGAGATATTTAATAACACTACACTACTATCACTTTATCGGCCACCTGGTTCGTTACCTCTATAACTTTGATGACGCGTGATACATATGTTGCATCTGTGTGCCTCTCGTCTACTGCCCCTGGTAAAGCGATATTGATCATAAAAAGCGTGCTTTTGCAAAGTTGTTTCCCCTTGTACACGAAATTCAAAACCAGCATCGTGATCGCAAAAACTCACAGGGTTCACAGCAGAACGCCCATGGCTTTCTGAGCCTTTAAAATATTTAAATACTATTGGTGAGCTCTTGAGCTCCCAAACGCGCTTATTTTAAATTCGTCGCTTCTGACTTCTTATTGTAGAAGTTCTGATCATACGATGTAATGATGTCATCGTCGAATCTGTTCCCCATCTATCTTTAACGAATTTTGGAGCATCTTCAGCAACTAAGATACAAAGGATCTATTGTTCGGCCACCTGCATGCACTTAGCTTTGTCACAATAGAGAGACCCCTTGTTGTAGCCATTATCAGCAGAAGAAGGCACAAAAGATTACAGAGAGTTAAACGTCCAGTAGCCATGAATACGTTTCCGTGATACATGAAGTGTTCCTGTTTGTTACTACAAACTATATATTAAATAATCTTTATTATCTAACTTATGTAAATACATTCATTCTTGTGCCTGCATGGGTGTGAGAACCTGTCACATATCTCTGAAATTTTTGCGATGTACTTAATTAATAATCTGTAATTCCTTACCAGACAGCATTTTTAACGCCAGTTCATGCTTATTTTTATGAAAATAGTATTTTATCTGATATAATGTATCAAAAGCTTAGAGTACAGACTTTTCCTTCATTTCATTGACGCTATAGCCGTGGTGAGCCTTGACCTCCCGCAGTGACCTCTGCTTCCTTTACCTTCGTCTTACGACTTCACTGATAGGGAACATGTGATCAGTATACCATCACACCCCCGCCTGCCTATCAAGCGGCCCCCTAGATGGAGGAACTTCACCTCTCCATCAACTTTCCAATTATTCTCTCGAGGCTGGATGGATTTCGTCCCAGACCTCCCTAACCAAGAACTGAAACGCGGCCTCTCGGCTAGCAGTCGATAAAGCTAACCAATAGACCAAGGTGGTGGTCGGAGTACAGAATAATTAACAAACATGCAATATAGTACATTACAGTATTTATCAAACTATTTAATACGTTTTCCTTTGGTAACAGCATTTGCTTTTGTTTATAGCGAAGGTTCTGAGTTAATCGTATCTGGTAGCTATAACAGAAAAGAATGTATTGTTTGTATTAAAAATTGTTTCACAGTTATAGAAAGCTCTAACATTTACCATCTTAACGCATGTCTTTGTGTGGCTAATTTTGATTTTTTTTGAAGAAGTAAATAAATTCAGAAGCTGATGTGTCCAATGCAGTGGTGGAGAACTATTTTACAAGCTCTTACTAACGACGTATGCAGACAATGATCCATCATCCAGATGACAGGCTTAAAAAACAATTTCAGACTCCGTCCTTATTCTCAAAACTCCAACAAAAGAAGCAGGTTTTTTCTTTCTGCTAGGAAACTGTATATATCGTTAGCAAGCATATGAACTACTTATTTATTAGGGCTGCGTGTATGGAGGGTATAAATCAATCGATTTTACAGATCCAGCGTAGCTGATATTCGCTTCGAAGATTTTCAGCTTCTTACTTACTTACTTTGTCGAAATTAGTGAAAAATGTAGATCAATTAATGATGGTATATCATTGGCGAATATTAAATATTAAAAAAAAGTCCGTCATGCAGGAGCTACCGAATTGAATATCTTTTAATAAAAATAAAATTCAAATTAGTCTTATTAATTAATGAAACGAAGTAAGTTATGGCATTACTGTTTGGTATTAGGGGAGCATAATTAGAATGCTTGCAATCCATAAATATTACAAAATAGAAACCATATTTTATAATAATAATAATAATATTATTATAATAATATTTATTATTGAAGTTAAATCATAAAATTAATGGTACTATAATTAAATGAAATATATCACCATTGATAGATAAAGCTAGGGAATTTTTAAACATTTTTTAAAGTTTATGAACTAACCCTTTGATATCTTCACATTCAGTAAAATAGAGAGAAATAGCAGAAAATGTCCAGTTACATTGCGTATTTAAGAAGCTGATGTTCATATGTTTCAACAAAACAAAAACATGGTACTATTTATAAACAATTTCAATATGCTAAGCATGTAAAACAATTGAATGTTAATCAATTTTCATTGGCTTTGAAACTTATTTTAAACGTTATGATAGTTAAAACATGTAAAGCAAACGTTTTTCTGAACGTTATTACATGGTTATATGCCCAGTTTCGTTAAGGGGAAAAAAATGCGACCGCTATATATAGTTTTACTTCATTATCATTTTCGGTGCCTAGTAGATAGGATCGATGAAGATTTGAGGACATTTTTTAAAATCGTTGCATTGGTACATCCGCAACGGCTTACATTCCTTCGGAATACGCTGAAAACACCTTAAACGTGCAATTCATGTAGTAAATGTGTATCGTAACAATACAAAGTTGTTAAAACCAAGGGTGGTGGCCAAGTAGACAAACGCAGTACTGAAAACATTCAACATTTCGGTATGTCACGGCAATAAGCCTCTGATGATTCACTTCTCTTCCCTCATAAAAAATTCATCTTTGGCCAAAATATTAAGATAAACATCTTCTACTTTAATTAACGCCATACTCCGATTTCCTTATTTCCTCACATCCTACTTAAGACACAAGTGTTCTAAGGAGATGATAACTTAATGACCTCTGTAGCAGCTCTACAAGAAAATGAAATAATGAAACTACTTTATATATTTATTTGTTTTCTTATAAGGCTCTGATCATTCATAAATAACTTAAGATCCGATAATAACTAATTTACCATCGTCTGGTATCAAGAACCAGACAATTATGACGTGCCTGGCTCGACCCCTCTTATCTTTAGGCAGTGTATATAAACTCCCAGATTAACTATCTGGGCGGGTAAAACCACTACGTATAGCGACATGCTATCACGTGTATCTCTTGACAAGGAGCTTTCCTTATTATTTATAATTCCAGTATCTTATCTTACACTTCTCCTGGGAATTTTAGAAATTCTTAAAGAATATCTCAATACCTCAAACTATTCTGCATTCATCAATCTACACTTCTGTATCTTTACTTGAAAGAACTCGACGCAGTATTCTAATACTTAAGTGACGAACTTCAAAGTCCCTTAGCTACAGCTGTGCCTTTGCCGGCTCAAACCTCTGCAAGTGTCTTCGCCGACATCTTGACCTATGCACAGAAGGACAAACAGGTTGAAAGCTGTCATCGCCTATGGAAATGCATAATGAAGATCTGGACTTTTTTTTTTTTTTTTTTTTGAGAAGCTGGTGACACTGACATGGTATCACTACCAGAGAAGTCCAATCCAGCAATCCATGCAGGGAGTCCCCGGCTAAGAAATTTTGTGCTGCTTCATCTGCGGACAAGCCGATGATCATCATCTTTTGGGACACTTCAGGCATACCACTAATGGACCGTCTTTCTCAAGGAACGACTATCAACAGCAAAGTGTACTGAGAGACCCTAATACGGGTTAGACGCAGGATTTAGCACCGACGAAAGAGGACATGGTCGACAGGAGTTCTTCCAACATGACAATCCATGGCCCCGCACCAGCAACACTACGATCCCTAATTTGTCCCGCAGTCACACCGGATTTTGCTCCATCTGGTTATACCTTATTCGTCAACAAGAAGAACTCTCTGCCAGGTAAAAAATTCGGCAACAACGAGGAAATTCAGGCGGCTGTCTACGACGTAATACTCCCAAACAATAGTGACGCCATAATGAAGTTACCAGGCAGATGGCAACGTGCATTGGTGTTGGTAGGAAGTATAATGAGAGATCCCAAGGGCATGGAAACATGTTGCACAATAAAAAGGTATAAAAATATTACCGTATGTAATTTTCGAATACCCTTTGTAGTTTCGGAGATAAAAAATGTTCGGTTTTTTTTTAACCTTAGGACAAATATCACGTAATGAAGGGCTAACGAAGCGTCATAAAGTCACGAGCAGATCTATGGTTAAGCAAAGGCCTAGCAATGTTTGTGCCAACTGATATCTTGTACTAAACACAGGAAAGTAGGTTGCAACAGTCTGGAAGGCCGAAAGTAACTTCTTGGGCAGATCGATGACTCCGCTCTGTTTGCCCTTCACTTCTCCTTCGAGGGAATGCTGATGAGGAGATTTACTCTGTTCGGGTGCCAAGCTGAGGGATAAAAACAAACAGCGGTAATGACTACATAGGTCTAGTGTGGGAAAACAAGGGAGAAGAAATTGGGAAGGAGGAAGAAGAGAAACGAGAAGGATGGACTAAATCGGGGAAAGGTTAATGAGGTTACGCATGAGGAACATCGCTGCTTTGAAAGTGATGACTCAGGTCAGACGGTTTTTTCTTCTTATTCTTTCAGTTTTCGTTTAAAAATTTAATGAGATTAGAAAAGTGTCCGTTGTAACCATTTCCTGCAATTCCGGCTTTGCATAGTAATCGTTTCCTAAAAATGTGAGGGTAGGTCCATAAGTTTCCGACCTCGCCGATATAACCTTCACAAAACCCTTATGTGGTGTCATACCTTATCTGTTAAGTAAACAATTACAGCTGTAACTTCCGCTTCTCTGTGTTCAGTTATTCAGATATAGTTACATAAAGACGGCTATGTGTAGAAGTTTGTGATAAACACAAAATGGAGTATCGAGCTATTATTAAATTTTTTACAAAATAAGGACTTAGTCCAAATGAAATTAAACAGCGATTGGACGGTATGTATGGGGAATTATCCCCTCATATTCTACCGTAACAGAATGGGCCGAACTTTTTCGAATGGGTCGAGAAAGCATTGAAGACGAAGAGCGTGCAGGTCGGCCCTTGAAGGTGCTCACTCCTGAAAACATCGCTCTCGTGGAAACAGAAATTATGGAAGTCCGGCGACTCAAAGTTACAGAAATAGCAGCAAAATTGGGCATTTCTAAAATAACAGTCCTTTGCATTATTCATGAACATGAATAATGTTAGCTTTAAAAAATATTGGCTATAAATATGTGATTTGATTATTGGTTAAAAGTTTAGTGCAAGATGGGTGTCTAGACTGCTTTCTTCAGTCCAAAAGCAGCAACGAATCCTCTGTTGTCAGACATTTTTGGAGCTCTGCCGTGGCAACGAGAGAGAAGTTCTGCAAACCATTGTTACAGGAGATGAAACTATGGTCCTCTACTATGATCCCTTGTCCAAAAGAGAATCAATGGAGTGGCGTAAACCTGGCGAAGCACCGCCTCTAAAGGCCAAGGCCACTTAGTCAACCAGGAAGATCATGACCACAATCTTTTGGGACTGTGAAGGAATACTCTTCATTGACTTCAAGGAGAGGAACACCACAGTAAATGGGGAGTACTATGCTGGCCTACTGCACAGACTACGTTCTTCCATCGAAAAGAAAAGGTGAGGAAAGTTGAGTGGTGGTGTGCGCCTTCTTCACGACAGGCGCCTGCCTGTGCGCACAGCTCTTGATGCAAAGGAAGCTGTGAAGAAATGTGGCTTCAAGGAGATCGACCATCCAACCTACAGCCCAGATCTAACTCTTCCTCTTCTCAAAACTCAAGATAAACCTTCGAGAAAGGAAATTTAAGTGTGACGAAGAAGTGATGGACGCTGTTTATGCCCATTTTGCAGACAAGACTTCTGAATATTTTGGAGGGGGGGAATTGAAATGTTAATTCAAAGATGTGAGAAGGGTAACTATAGTGAAAGTGAAATATAGTTTTTGCTTTATGATGCCTAGTAAATAGTTAGGCCGGAAACTTATGGACCTACCCTCGTATCATGGAATGAGAATTCCAAGAGCTTTTCTTACTGCTGCATCCTCACATCCTACTCTTCTCTAGTTCATAAGTTTCTTCATGCACATATTCCGTTGTTGTTCTTAGAATTATTTTTGTCTTTCTTCCTTTTCACTCTTTTATCACTGTTGGTCCTCTGTACTTTCTTTTGTTTTTCTATGGTTTGTGTGCTTCTCTTGCCCTCCATTTTATTTTTTTTATTCTGTCCACATATTTCTAATTACTGAATTTCTTTCCTTCGTTTAGAGCATCACTCTAGTTTTTCTTTTCCTTTTTCCTCCCTTCCCTTATGCTGTTGCTCATATACTGCCTTTTATACCATCCCCTCTGAATTTTTCTCTTTTGCTTATATTATCTTTAGGCTCGTTTTCCCTTTCCTCAGTTCTTGCTTCTTTCCTGTCTCTTTTCCCTTCCCATTCTGCCCTTCCACTTTGTTTGTCTCCGGTGTGCACAAAAGATTGGAGCGGTTTTATTATTTTCCAAGGGCTTATTATTAGTGGTGGAGTTTGGTGTTATGAGACAATTATATTTTAGAGTTTCACTGACTTATTCGGTAGGATAAGCCAAAATGACCGTAAACCAGCTCAGAGCTCTGTCGAAACTACCTTCACATTAATAGTGTATAGCTCAAAATAAATAAATGAATTAGTTTATGTTGCTATAATTTTTAACTAATATTTCCCTAGTCTTGAAACATGTTGGGTTAACTCAGTATATCTTAGAAAGATTCCAGGCATTGTTGCTATGGAAAAACAGCCTACTGCCATTCACTCTCTATATACATACTTAGTCCTTTTTAGCTCACATTTCCTATATAGAGCCGTATACTTTTTATGTTTATATCCAGAGAAGTATTGGAAGGGGCTCGCTTGAGACCTTAGTAAGAATATCTAGCAACAAAAATCAATAAACACACTTTTCTAGCTTAACCTTCTATTCTGTTCATTTAAGGTTGGAAATATATGAATGTAGCGGTATTTGCACCGATTGCTGAATAATTTCTGCTAAAATTGTTAATGTTGACAACTACTCCCATGTCTAAACTCGCATTCATTTCAGGTGTCGTACAGTTACCGGACTATTTTAGTTTTCTATTGTGGTTTAAAATTTTGGGTATCGTGTTTAAAATGCAACTGAACATCATCAGAAATTTAAAAATATGATTAAAGTGATATCCCCTATTGTTGATAAATTATTACAAATATTATTGTGAAGTAGCCCTTGTTTGCTCCGTATTCTCCCCTTGTCACCAGTCTGTTTCCCAATCTTTTCAGCGAACACTTTGTTCAATTGCACCCAGAATGCCTCTTTTCTTATAATATGAAATTTAGATAATTTCTGCCTCTTTCCTTAATTGGTAGAACATATTCTTTAATAATAAATCCTTTTAGCGAATTCCGAAGGAATGCAGCTGTTGTGGTTAAACCTTTATACACGGAGTGTTAATGAAGTACATCGAAATAATACCAGAGATTGTAGTGATGACGTTATAAGCAATTTTGGGTAGTAAACACATTGCCTATCTGTTCAAATTTCGAGGTTATGGCTATAAGTTTCTAAAGTACCAGTACGTCACTGGCTAAGGAAAGTTCCCCTCGAAGGTATAGGTTACGATGACGAAGGCAGGTTTCTGAACGTATCACTCTGGTGCCAGGTTATGGCATTAGCTTTCGAGTAAGAAGTAGTCATTTGTTTAGATTTCGAGTGTCATTTATCACTTTATTTTCAGTCGTTTTCTGATTCGGGCCGTACGTTTTAAGTGGGTATTTCAATTTATACACTTAAATCTTAACATACCGATTACAACCATTGCTTGCCAAAAGTAGAATTATGCGTAATCTTAATTAGTTGGTTAATCGGGTATCGTATATTCAGAGAATATCTAAATTTCATATTAAATTAAAAAGAATTAACGACATTACAAGAATTGAACCCGCGGCCTGCAGAACACCAGCTTTTGCGTTATACATTACGCCATACAAGCAGTTAAAGAACTGCCTCTAGAGCAGGCTACATAATGCAAATAGGCAGGTAATAGATGTTCAGTGTCGCACTATCAAATGATTAGTTCGAGAGTCGAGGGATTTTTATGGTACTAAATTTCGAAAACGCTGATAATGACTGCGGAAAATCGATATTTCTATGCTCGCAAGACAGTTTTAAAGACATTCTAAACAAAATTTTCACCCGGCTTGGCTTTAACGCCGATTTATCAGCACCTGGTGCAAAGATGTTTAACGCCATAAAATTGCTTTACTTATATAATTGTATATGTCCATTAACGCTCTAACGGTCGCAATTTTGGTTTTTTCTCAACGAAACTCGGCACATTAGCAAACGATTCGTGGAGTTCGTTAACTAGCTAAATTGAAGTATTGAGGTTCAGGGTTAACCTAAAGCAAAAATTAAAAAAAGAAAGAAAAAAATGGAACAATGTCTCTTATTTTTGGCGCAATATTTTTTTCCCCCCTCAACCAACTCGGTATATTTCTGCAAAATAGATTGATAAAAGTAGTTTTCAAAATCATGGCAAACGGGCGATTAGGAGTTTGAAAAAACAAATGGGGGTTAAAGCTTCAGGGGTCGCAAGTTTAATTTTTTTCAGGTAACTCGAATCAGTTTATTGAAATAAAATAATAAAAATGGTTTCCGAAAATCAGTGAAATCGGACTATTAGGAAGGGGGTTTACCCGAGACCCAACATTTAAAAATCGCTTCAGTGGCATTTATATTTTTTTCGCAAAAAATGGAATATATAATTTAAATAAAATAATAAAAATATTTTCTGAAAATTAGGGAAATAAGACCATTAGGCGTAGGGGTATACTTGACAACCGAGTTTACTCTGTGTTGTTTTAAAATGAAAGGACAAATTAATTCAGCATTTAAACGGCATTTATAACATGCATATGTTTTATATTTAACAAAAACATCGTCGTGAAGATAGCAAATGTGAAATATTAATGTAACATGTGTTTTAGAATTATATTTGTATGTTAAGAAAGCTCTGTAATAACCTTCAGAAAACGTTTGTGTTACATGTTTAAATTAAATTTCAAAGCCAATGGACATTGATGAACTTTCGATTGTTTTTATATGCTTTATAATAGTAACATGTTTTTGTTTCATTGAAACATACACAATGCAACTCGAAAACATGGTTATATTTAAACATGTTTAAAAATATCCACACAGCTTTGTCTATCAGTGGTCATACATTTCACTTAATTAATAATTCCATTAATTTTTGTGGCATAATCTCAATAATAACAATAATGGTAATTCTAAAAATGTGGTTTCTCTTTTGTTATACTTAAAAAATTGCCAGAATTCTAATTTTGTTCTCCTAATACCACATAGTAATGTGATAACTGTTTCATTTCATTAATAATAAGACCTTATTTGGATTTTATACTCATTTTTATCCTACGCGACGATATTTCGATATTTCCTAAAGTTTTCTTAATATGCGGCACGCTTTCCTGCCATTGGGTTTTTTTTCTACAAGAAATTGTGCGGCAATCAATAGAGTTCATGAGTAGTTTTTCGTTATTTTCTTTTGAGTGAAAAGTGCCCATACTGTAACGCGATGCACGGCTCGGAGCTCGGGGAAGCGAGGAAAGCCATTCTGATGCTAATCAGACGTGAATCACGACGGAATTAATGAGGTAATCGTGCACCATACGCACTATGGACTTTCATTAAGCCTGGTGTCTGCCGTTGCGCCGCAGGGGATATAATCAAATTATAATTTTTCTGCTGCAGGGGCGACCTATTACTTCGGAAAAACCAACTTGCTCCTGCCCATTAAGGAAAGCTAATCTAAGCTTATGCAACATGATGCCAGAGAGAAAGCCTTCATAATGCTTATAGACTCGCATTAATTTCTTTACGCACACTACCTCGCTAGAGCGCATAGCACGGTCTAAAGTGCTTGCTAATGAGTGCATTGAAATTAAGTTGGTACCATCGCGTTGCCGTCTTCCATGACATCATAGTTGCGTAGTCATTTGTTTTCAAGTTAACAAATAGATTAGCACTTTTTTTTCCGGTTTTAAGCAAAAACTCTAACTTTAACGAATAGTTTTAATGTAATTTCATTCTTTTATAGTATTTTAGAATTAGAAACAATTGTTTAACATGGCAGATAAATAGCAGATGCCGGAACAGCATAACATTCCAACCCGCTGCAAGTATTTCACTTAATTAGATTGAAAATTTACGAATCACTACAGGACATTTTGATCGGAAATGAATCCTGGCGTGTCTTGAGGAATAGAAGCTTTCTAAAAGATTTAAGGAGTTATAGAATGTTATGCCAGAAAATGCCGAGTCGTTGCTATAGGGTTTTCATTTAAAAAATGTCAATCTGGACATCTATCTGTTTAGCTTAAACTTAAAAGGATTAACCGGATAACTTTTGTTTTATAACGTTGCTTGGGTTCAATCCCAACTGCCGTAAATGACATTTGTACCGAGCGAAGTGCCTTTCCCTGCCACTCATTCTGCCGTTGCTCCATCCTCATCTCATTCCCATCTTCACCTTCATCATTCAGCGTAATGTAATCCGCCAATTATATGCGCTCGTATTACAAATGCGCTACGCTATTGCCCTCAGCCGCCTGTGAGCGGAACTCCAATGACTGACCGAACACCCAACTAATTCGCTTAAATTCAGTTCTTTATTTTTAGGGAAAACACAATTTTGAAACAATTTACTACCAAAACATCATTAACACATTAAGTGTTGAGTGCGTTTTTATTTTATTCTTTCCATAAACCATAACAACACACAAAATAAAATAAAAAATCTTTAATACTACATCTCGGTACCTGGTTTCCTATATCGGAAAGTGTATTCTTTAACTTTTATTCTCTATTTAAAAAATTACATGTTTACATTTGTTACATTATTATTTTTCAGATTTATATAAATATAAATACTAACTAAAGATAAAAAGTGATTAAAATAATAATAGTTATAATAAAATAGAGGGAGAACAAAAGAAAAAGTACTATAAAATATCTACTTTAACATATACAATAAAACACATGCATCAACTAAACTAAATTATAAGTCCCCATAAGTGCTGGAAGCCAGTACTGACCTACAACTGGTAACCAGCTGTTAAAACATTTTATTTTGTTCTATTTTAACCATAAAAACAATCTATAGAAAACAAAAGACATGATAAGACAGACTCCTCTTTAAAATTTGGGCATTAAAAATATGAGTGCTATTTGAAACTTCAAAGTTTGTTGTTGGTGTGGTTTATTTACGGACACTCTTTAACATCTCAGGTCTTCAGCGTCGGTTTATATTAAGGGCGTGAAACGCCGGTAAATTTTGCTCTAAGCCCTTTTCTTTCAGGCTTGGGGTTCTTTTACGAGCCGCAAATGTACGACACGAGACTTATGGTTTTATTTCCCTTCTGAAGGAAGCCATACTTAGGATTTTTACGCCCGAAAACAATTCAACTTTGGCCGGAGCGAACCCGCGACCTTGGGTGTAGGTGAAGTCGACTGGGGGTAAGTACGTGAAATCTAAAATGTAGTTAATATTGGTTTCAAACTGCCCTCTCGGTATCTATATTGGCGTGTTTTTGTTTAAATTAAATTTATTGTAAATAGATAATTATTCAGACAGGCAAGTTTTTAAATGAAAGCTTTGTATATTACTTTTAACTACAAGACCGAAAACTACCAGGTATTAGAGATTAAGAAATCGTTTAGGAAAAGTAAATAGTTAAACAACAAAGTCATTTGCACTCTCACAACGTTCTAATTTTTCGCGGAGTAGCTAACAATACTCAGAAGGTGATACAAGTGTACTTACCCTAAACTCACCACCGCTGCCATCATCCAGCTCCAAGACATAGCCCTCAACGTATGACGTAGGTGGAGGTTGCCAAGCCACTGTCACACTGTTGTTCTCAGCACTGCACTCTTCGGGGATGATAGTGGGCGCGTTTGGTGCTGAAAAATACGCCGTTATATTTTAAAATTACTTTCAGTTCTTACAAGTAAGGAAAACTCGTATTAAAAGAGTTCATTGTTGATAAATGTCTGTTCCCCTTCATTCAGCGTTTCCATCTTTCCTAACATGTTTGCCAAGCACACAGTATCTTACGAAATGTTCTGAAACATGTTATTTGATAACTGTACTCACATCATGTCTCATCCAGACCCCAATATCTGCAAAAAGTTCTAAACAAGAGGACAAAATTAAATTGTAAATACGGAAAAGATGACAATGTAATCTACAGAGTTTCCCGCTTTGCAAATGACAACAAATGAATAACGTCACATCAAATGTTTGCTATTATAACCGCTACGTTAAAACGAAGCTCCGGGGAATGAAAGAGACGGTTTCATTAATTACATAAAAAGAGAGAGCATACATCCAACACTGATTCGCTCCATTATACTCATTTCTTTTGAAGATTACTGATGCTTCATGACAGTCCTAATTATAGTTGTCCATTTTATTTTATCTTCATTGTGTCACACCCACTGTCACGGCTTGATAAATGTAACTACAATTTGTACAAAATATCGCACAAGTAAGTTGTCATTCTGTGTTATAAAGAATTAAAATTATATAAATTGTTTCCATTGTAGCTTGAAGGCATAATTTAGCCACTTTCAGATAAAGTAAACACACGTTCTAATAAGGAAACAAAGAGTAAGCTTGCAGGATTGGATAAAAATTATGATTATAATTTTTAAGAAAAAATATACGGAGGGTGCCAAAAAAATGTATGTACACTTCAAACAAAGAAAAAACTGTGTTAACATAACAAAACTGAATTCACACAAAAAGAAAATGATGAGCACTAATCATCTTAGACTTTTACAGTTATAACAGTTGCTCAAAAAGCCCACCATGGCGTCGATACACTTCTGAGTACGTTGAACTTCTGATTGAGCAACGTTTGCGAAAGTATCCTCAGCGATTGCAGCACATGTCGTTTCAGGGTCATCTTCATTTAATGCGTGCAAAAGTCTTGGGATGAAAGCTTTCACCTTTGCTGTTTTAATAATACTACCTACGCTGGTTCTGCTAATCCCAGTCTCATGTGTACATTGCTTTGTAGATTTCTGCGGTGAGTGCTCCAAACGTCCAAAACCATAGCCGAGGACGCCGGTGCGAGGCTTCCCAGATCTGTCCTTGTGAACATCCCATACGGTACCATGAGTCTCAAATTTGTCTCGAATGCGTGTTATTGTTACTCGCGTTGGTGATTCTATTCAGTACACACGTCACCATTGCCTTTGAACTTCAACAACATTCTCGGTTTTCCAATACCACTTCAAAATTGCTTTCCGCTGTTCAAACGATAATCTTGGCTCCATTTTGTTGTAGCAACGCTAGCATAACGTAATGTGAGTTACATATGTTTACAGAACAACATACTACACATTACTGTTGTTTTTCGGCCCAACTTATTAAATACATATACACTGTGAAAGTGTGTATACATTTTTGGCACCCTCGGTATATTTAATAAATATGATATGTAAACATTTTTGAAATTTGCAATTCAATAAATTAGCGATAGATGATAGCCATATCCTTGCTAAAGCAATCTGTGGTACCGCATATTTGTGGCCAGGGATCTTCTAAGTGCGCTCCCATAGGGGGGACTGTCGTGCTGAATGATGATGGGTAAGGATGGTCATGGAGCAATTCGCGGAATGAATGGCAGAGGAAACCTGTCCAGATATCGCTCTAGCAGCCACAAATTGCGCTCAGGCCTTGAGGGACGAACTGGGGTCGCCTGCAATCTAACCACTTTGCTATGACGCAAAGGAAGGTTCGCAAATTTCACTATGGGCTTTGTTTTATCAACAATTCTTTAAATAACAAACTTATTGAAACTTGAATACATGTGCGT
Organism: Metallyticus violacea; assembly: GCA_030762175.1. NCBI lineage: Eukaryota > Metazoa > Arthropoda > Insecta > Mantodea > Metallyticidae > Metallyticus > Metallyticus violacea. Next base: position 22,846,007 of record CM060841.1, read on the forward strand.
AGCACCAGGGGGAGTAGAAACTGGCGTAAAATAATAGAAGAATGAGGTGAGAAATTATTATAGCACTATGTGAATAGTTTGGAATCCCTGGCAACATGCACCCGCCCTTAGACTCGGGGGAAGCTTTCCTTATTCGTAGGATAGCAAAATTCCACACTGCCATGTCCACGTGTTATGTATTCCAATTTTCCGCACCAGGACGATAGCAGTTGGTTCTTCATTTTTCTTACCATATGCCATTTGGTGCAACGGTAAGGGAATTGTATAAATATACAAATAAAATTACCGTTAAGTGCGCTAATTCCACTCGTTAACTTAAGGGTTAAATTTTAACGCAAAATTTCGGATGCATAATGTTTGGGAGACACCGACCGGCAAGGGTAGTGACTGCGCGGACGCAGATACAGCACCCCCGACGCTACTGGAATCCCTCCCAGAGTTGTACGAACCCCTTCGAAAGTTATCTTCCATTCAGATGTCGGAACAGAAACCTTTTCAAAGCGCAAGTCACCGTCACACCGCGATAGCACACCAGCCCCGACACTTGTGAGAGAACCAACGAAATTAAATTATATGAAATGGGAGCGTGGAAAATGCATGGATGGTAAATATATATTCGCCTAAGTGACCAAGGGAAACCAGGGAAAAAAACCCATGGTCAGGATGGCCTGTCCAACGAGAATTCAATCTGGGACCCCCTGACTGTCCAAGCGTAGTTTCAGTCTTACGTGAGCCAAGATGTACCATGGAACAACTATGAGAAATAACTACTCACGTTTGCATAAACCATTCAAGTTACCAATTAATACTTGGGAATAAGAAACGAACAGGGGCTGTTAGGCTGTAGCTAGCCGCAGGTTCTCTGGTTTCTAGAATTCACCCGAAATTAGGTTTAGGTTAATGTAGGTGCATATATAAATAGGATAGGAATTCCATTATTGCCGATTGTTACCCTGTTGTATGAGCCATTTCAAGTTATAAATTTATACTTGCGAAAAGGAGGCTAGCGGAGGCAGTCGCGTAAGGTAGAGCCAGCTGCGGTAAAACAACGGGTTCTCCGGTTTCTAAAATTCACCTAGGTTAGGTTTAAGTTGATGTATGTGTGTAAATAAATTTATTACCAATGTTTCTGTAAACGTGATTTGGAAAAATCGCACAATCGGGAAGCGTACAATGATTGTTCATTTGTCTCATGGGCTGTATATACAGGTACCATTTCGATCTCAGTTGCCGTGACCATGTAATACTACTACACACAAAATTATGCCTTTCCGTTACTAGCATCCAATGTCTGTGGCATATGTTTTAGTGTTTATGTTTATGAATTAATGCGAATTGGCTGTTATTTCTTACCCCTCCCACTATTCGCTGCTATCTAGTTACCACACTACGCCGCCATTTTCTCCATCTTGGTCGGATTTCAGCTATAAAAGGCCACGCTCTTTTTCGGATTGATGGTTAGTTTACTAGTTTTCAAAGCATTCAATTTTTTATCTAACCTTTTCTACCCACTTTTCTGTTATTTTAGGTAAATTACACCGTGTTTTCAAGTTTAAATGGACACTTTTGTCGCTTCATGACGTCATGTTTATCGAGTTTAACCGAAGCCTATCTATTCCTTTTGGTTGATAATGAAACAAAAATACTTTCTGGTTTTTTTCCCTTTTTTCTCAACGAATTATGTAAGAATGTTGTGCATTTATTATATCACTATTCATTATAGTTTGGATGTAAATTAGCGAACGAAATTACTAATGTGACCTATTACTTCACACAGACATTAAATAAACTAACCGGAACACGACATAAACGTACTTTACCACTAGACCAAACGCTTGATTATGAATAAGATTATATTGAGATAATCGACAATACATTTCATTGGCCTTTTATGAAAATTATTGTGCAAATTCGTAAATAAAAGCAACATATCACCTCGTTTAAATTTCATCCTATTGGCCAGGAACATCGCAATGCTATTATTGTCGGTCCTGGTAGTCTAGGCCATACTCGTCTCGTAGACCCAAGATCGTGGGTTCAATCCCGGTCAGGGTCGATAAAATTTTTGGGAGTAAAAATCTTAAGTATGGCTTCATTCGGAAAGGAAGTAAAGCTGTGGGTGTCGTAGATTTATTCCATATAAAGAACCTCAAGCTTGAAAGAACCGGCCTCTGAGCAAAATTTATCGGCCGTTTCACGCCCTGAATTGAAAGGGATGCTAATGAAATGAGATGTTAAAGAGTGTACGTAAATAAACCAAATAAATACTGTAACGATACTCCTCTAGAAAAACTGCTGTTCTGAAGTTACGTTCAAGAATGAATAATGTCCTTTAGTAACGTTCACGACACCCTAGGAAATATTTTTAAAAACTAAATTTTTGTTACAATAAAAATATGGATGACAATCATTTCTAGTTAAGAGAAGATAAGAAATGAAAATAAAGGTACCGATGTCAAAAAAGATAATATACATTATTTCCTATATTTCGAGTTTTAGACTTGCTTGTAATAATTTAAATAAAAACTCCCATTTAAATTGGAAAATCGACTAAGTACGTCTTTTTTTTTTCTTCCCTTCCTTTTGTTTGACGTAGCTGTTAATATATTTTAGCAATTGTATAATATTAATTAGAGGAAACATATTACAAATGTTTCTTTCTTTTAGTTTTTTTGTTTTCCTTTTTAAGTTAGCGTTGTTTTATTAATGGAACTCGTACACTAGAGAATGTATGAACAGCAAAGTGGATACATTTAGACTTTGTACATTTAACTACTTTACTGCAAGAGCTGTTTTCTCTATGTACCAATTATATGCCTCTATTCTGAAGAATACTTTTAGTGTACCAGAAAACAACAAATATTCGTTAAATACTCTTATTTTCTTTTTGGAAGAATGGGTGTGAAGATATATATGCAGTTGAAGATCAAAAGTAAAGTCCAACTCTAGCAACAAAAATGTCGGCTACTGGAAGAGGAAACAAAGGAAAAATAGTAGTTAAAATTCTCTTTTATGTAATTTCATTAGTTGAAAATTAGCCCCTGCTAATTATTTATTTGGCAGGAAGTATAGTTGTCCAGATATAATAAAAACATACAAACACGATATTTCGAACACATGCGTGTCCTGAAAAACCGAATAACTGTTAGAAAGGAAAGGAAAAAAGTAATCGAAAATTGATCGCTTTGAATTATGTCATGGTTTTACAGCATGACAAGTCTTTTACCAAGTGGTATATATCTGCCTAGGGTAGTCATCAATATACAATGATGATAATAACTATAACAGTTCATTCCTTTATTCGTCCACATTTTAATTTAATTCAAATTCATTCCCTGGCCTCATAATCGATTCTCACCCCTATGCAGAGTTCAAGCCAAACTACTAAAGCTAATTGGCCTCTTTCCATATTTAACTTGCATATGAACCCATGGGAACAGAATGCGCCAAAAATACTAAATATGCCTACTTGTTGCGTTTTTCTTTTCCTTTAAGGGACACTGGGAGTGAATTTTCAAAGTTCCACATTTTTATATGAATTTTTTTATATTCTTATACTGTGCTTGCATTGATGTTAAGTTAATATGTATAGAGAATTTCATTTAAATTAGATAAATACTTTACGAGCTATAAATTATTTCATAAACATTATTATGTAAATTTAACGCATTATCTAAATGTCCCACGCGGCTCATGAGTTGTGAAAATTGGTTGGCATTTTTGCAATTGGAGCTTTGAACCCTATATAAACATTGTACAGAAAAATATATTAAATAAATTTGATGAGTGAACTGTGGCAAATATTTAAATATAAAGGAAAAAAGAATCTTTATAATTAATAATTTATTCACGCAAAATTTTTAATTATACTTGTTGTTAGCATGTGTTTTGTCCTATAGAATGCTACAATTGCTACACATTCTGGAAATTTTAATTGAATTCCAGCATATACTGTGACGCATGGGACATTTTGAAGTGTGAAAATGAAGATTTGAGAAACGTATGGTGGGAAATAACGTTATTAAAAGGACACACAGAACTCTTATAATGGCTATAGAGACCAAAGTGAGGGGGACATGCAAATGCTGACTTTCTGTGGATGTCCAAAGATTTAAGGAATCATTTGCAATAGAAAAAAAAATCGATTTTGACGGATTTTCTACAAAAACTCACTCCCAGTGTCCCTTAAAGTTATAAGTTATCAACGATCTTATATTAGGTTTCAAGCAAATTGGAGAAGTATTATTAACTTTTACTGTACATCTAATTTTAAAATTTAATATTCATTCTACTTATGATGGAAGTTCATCTTGAAGCGTAATTAATTTTATCTGCCAGGAATAAAATAAATGACATACTTTTTCAGTATAGAACTCCGTTTAAATGGATTAAAGGTGCAGAATTTCAGCTAGTGAAAAATAAAAACTTATTTTATTACTTGAGAAACAACGAAAGCATATTTATATATGTACACTTACGAAAGAATTTTAGTAACTGGTGATAATGAACTGATGAACTATTAAATATTACATCACGACCTGAGTTATATTACAGCTATTTTTTAAGAATAAGTTAGAGATTTTCTGAAGTTTGAAACAAAGTTTTCGCACTTTCACACTAAATGTTATTTGGTTGTCATTTCAAATATCTCATAGAGACAAGCAAGGTATACCGGCATTGTTTCAACCGATCCAGAAATAGCGATGCGTTTAATACTATAAGATTTATGTCTAATATATGAAATTCCTGACTTAAGTTCACCATTCAAACTGCTAATATATTATTCCAGTTTGTTTTAGAAAAAAAAATTAGTATAAATTTTCCTTGTGTCGCCTTTTTAGAAAAGTATTTTTCTCTTATAGATAAGTTGTACACAGTAAATTTGAACCCACTGATTTAACCTACTTAAAGAGCCCAGACTGCAAGGTGAAATAAAGAAATGTTCTTATTACTCACAGTGCAATTTTCTGTTGCTATAAACCTTTGGCAATCCATTGTTACCCTAACCTAACCAAAGCAGTGTTGTGAAAACGAAATACGGAATAATATTCATATTTTCTAAACTAAAACTGGAGTATTCAACATTACCTTGACTAGCGCCGGTATGCATTTGATCTGTTCACTGCACAAAATGCCTCTACCGCTTACGTTTGCTAATACAGCTATAAATAATGCGTTCTCTTAGGACGGCAGGAACTTTGTTATCATCACACACGTTACCACGTTTAGGCAGAAAAAGGATAGCCAACATAACGCAATAAATACAGACTGTCTTTGGGAGGCTTATGATTTGTGCCGCCAGATGGTAGTGTAATTGAAAAACATTTGCTCGTTACTGAATTTACCGCTATTATGAGATACAGTACGCCGATATTGCCGCAAGGATAGCGGTTTCAGTAGGGACCCAGGGACTTCACTGGCTGACAAAATTTAATTTCGTTAACTTAAACCTAATCTAGGGCTTATGTTAGACAAAGATGTTTGTAATAACGAATATTTGGTTAGATTAGGTTAGGTTAGGTTTTCGCATAAGCTATCATGTTAGTATTAATCATTATGTGACTGAAATAAAAAGCTACAACAGCTATCATTAGCTTTACTTAGAATAGTGCAAATATTAATACTGTTAACTGTTTAGTTTGATCAAGTTAAAAGTTCATCATTTTGCATTTATTGTTTACCATTGCCATTGTTAGCTATTGTGATGTAGTTATTATTATTATTATTATTATTATTATTATTATTATTATTATTATTATTATTTTATTATCTGTTGTACGTTTTTTCGTGCTTATTAAAAAAAAGTTTTTTTTTTTGCTTAGTTCTGAAAGTTCATCCAGTATATATACCGCTTTTGCACTTCCCTCCACCCAGTGCGAACATAAGAATGGGCAACATAATTGCGATTCCAGTGGAAGTTTAGCGGACAACTTGTAAAAAATACATTTCGCAATTATTTCATATATTATACACACACTCTAACATAACCTCGGGTAAAACCTAGAAACAAACGAACCCGATAGTTTGCTACAGCGCGCACCAGTCTGACGGCCTATATTCGTCTTCTTTTCGTAAATATAAATTGATAGCTGATTGTGTTGTACAATGTCAACGGGTAAATTGTTGTGATGGTGACAAATCTCCTTTAGCTCCAAAAGAACTATGTGTGTCATCTAGTGGCAGAAATTGTAAGCAACCAGTCATGATAAACGAAATAAGTGAGTGCAACAAGAGTTTACATGCTGGATGAACTATTCGGAATAATTACCAATATTTTATTATTCTGGTATATTTTGTGTATGATTCTTTTATACATTAAATTTCTATTCATTTTATGAGCTTTTAACCATTATTTACTTACATCTCCTACTTCTATTTTTTACTTTATCAGTGTGTTGACAATATCTGCTTCCTCATGATGTACTTCCGTCATTTTTTATTAATCTTTTTTTAAAGAGAAAATCCACTGTAGAACACACGGACTTGATAAAACATCTGTTCCATGATGCCTTAACATTTCGGAAAGAATTAACAGAAAGCACAGGTTATTAAGAATTTAAAACATATATTTTAACATGAACTGCCACTGTTTCATAGGAACCCGAAAAAATTGGAAGAAACGAACATTTAAAAAAAAATTGCTGCGACCTTTCAATGAAATACCCTACACATAAATGCAAATTTCTAAGCCCACGAGAAGATTCTATGAATAAATTTAACACAACATACGAGGGTAGGCTCATAAGTTTCCGGCCTAACCATTTTCCAAGTATGCTAAAGATAAAAGCTGTATTTCACTTTTCAGTATAGTTACTCTCTTTTGCAATACACTTCTCACATCTTTGAATTAACATTTCAACCCCCCCCCCCCCGCAAAAAAGAAGTATTGTCTGCAAAATGGGCATTAATAGCATCCATCTCTTCTTCGTCACATTGAAATTTCCTTCCTCGAAGATCCTTCTTGAGTTTTGAGAACAGGAAATAATCACTTGGAGCTATATCTGGGCTGTAGGGTGGGTAGTCGGTCTCCTTGAAGTCACATTTCTTCACAGCATCCTTTACAACAAGAGCTGTGTGCACAGGCGCGTTGTTGTGAAGAAGGCGCACACCAGCACTCAGCTTTCCTCGCCCTTTCTCTTTGATGGAAGCACGTAGTCTGTGCAGTAGGCCAACATAGTACTCCCCATTTACTGTGGTGTTTCTCTCCTTGAAGTCAATGAAGAATATTCCTTCACAGTCCCAGATGATTGTGGCCATGATCTTCTTGATTGACTGAGTGACCTTGGCCTTTAGAGGCGGTGATTCACAAGGTTTACGCCTCTGCATTGAGGCGCAAACCTTGTCTTTTGAACAAGGGATCATAGTAGAGGACCATAGTTTCATCTCCTGTAACAATGGTTTGCAGAATTTCTCTCTCATTGTCACGGCAGAGCTCCAAAAATGCCTGACATCAGATGACTCGTTGCTGCTTTTGGACTGAAGAAAGAAGTCCATGCCCCCACCCGTCTTGCACTAACCCTATTCATGTTAAAATGTTCATGAATAATTCGAAGGACTGTTGTTTTAGAAAGGCCCAACCTTGCTGTTATTTCTGTAACTTTGAGTCTCGATCTTCCATTATTTTTCCTTCCACAAGGGCGATGTTTTCAGGAGTGAGTAGCTCCAAGGGCCGATCTGCACGCTCTTCGTCTTCAATGTTTTCTCGACCCATTCGAAAAAGTTTGATTCATTCTTTTACGGTAGAATAAGGTGGAAGGCATGCCTCCCCACATACAACCTCCAATCGCTGTTTAATTTCATTCGGAGTAAGTACTTCTTTTGTGAAGAGCTTAATAACCAGCTCACTACTCCATTTTGAACATGTCACAATCTTCTACACACAGCCTTCTTTATGCAACTATATCTGAACAACTGAACATAGCGGAGCGGAAGTTACAGTTGCAATTATTTACTTAACAGATAAGGTATTCACCAGATAGGGGTTTTTTGAAGGCTATACTGCTCATTGGCGAGGCCGGAAACTTAGTGACCTTTGCTCGTATATGTTGCACTCCAATACTCTTCCTTGTGAACCTGTTTAAAATATTTTTTTAACCCTATTCTTAATACGAGTATATTTGGCGTTTTCAAGGAAAAATGTCGGTCTTCAATAATTCTTAGGTTGAGAGTTTCCATTATTGATGTGCAGAGCAATCGCTGAATTAATCTGTGGAAATTTCGAGCAGCTGTAGGCCCTTGAATCTAATCTTGTGTGTAGAAACAGGCAATAACAAGGTGGATGCTATAGGATATTATTAAATAGTGTTAGGTGTGTTTGCTGGAGAAGCAAGACTACTCGGGTGATTCTATTTGCGACGAATATAGAGAGGACTCCAAATTCGATTTCCATGCAGGATACCAACCGGAGCTGATTGAGGTTTATGTGGTTTCCCTCAAACTCTGCTGCCAGATACAGGGCCTCTCCCGCACCACCTCCGGCGTCAACAAAGCCATTTCCGAAACGCATACCAGGTGGTTTGCAACAAGCTTATGAAGTCTAATTCTCTGTTCTGCGGATTATTCGTATTAAACTTCTTGATCTGTAGTAATGACTTCGTATTGTAAATATAATGGTCGCGTATGTTAGAACACAACAACGAACTCCACTTTGATATGAAAATCTAGGCGGGAGAAGGGATGGTTTTTCAATTATGGAATCATTTCTTAGAGGAAGTCACGTTTTTTGAGCATAATCAATAAGGCTAAAACCCTTAATCACATCGAAAAATAGTCCACGTGATGGAACATGACGAGTATCCTAGAATATGATGAAAAAACAATTAGGTTCTATTTTTCTTAAAGGACAAGCTTAATGGCGCTTGATATTTGCCACTAATGTTTTATTAAACTTTTTATACTCCATTTTTAAGATAAGACAAACACACTCTGTTTAATTGTATTACTAGACTCCGAAGTTTTAGCCCCTCTCACTTGTGAAGTCAGGTAAGTCAAATAAACAACCAGATGAGGGACTACACCTTCGATGACTTTACTACCAACACTAAATAATTAAGCTATGAACATTTTCAAATAATTTCTAATAAAAATATATTTTTTCAAAAATTAAAAGTGAAAGTGGGGGAAAAACTGGGCTAGAAAATAAATATGGCCGTGGATTTATTACAACCTAAACATGAAATAGAAAATATAAATTGTCTTCATTTCATTTAAAAATAGTAATGAATTTCCTTATTTATTTTGAAAACAAAATTTTCTTTACTTTTGGTGTGTGTATGCAATATGTTTGTGTGGACGTAAATGCCTTAAAATTCAAATAAACTTTTGCAATTGGAAGATAGATAATCACGTGTATATTAAACATTGTTCTTACTTGCAAAAATAATAACAACAAAAATCAGGCATGGGTAGGATTCGAACATTCTTAGCTCTAATTACTATACATCTACTTTAAACAGTACATGTCTAGTATACAAACAATGTTATGACTGATATGACAGAACTATGCTAAAGCTGTAATATCCGTGTGAGTAGAACTTAAGACTAATTAAGGTTCTGAGAATCTGCTTGATTTTGTTATCTTAGGGTGTACATATTAGCAGTAAAAGCATATTTACTTTGTCTGAGATTTAATGATAACAAATATGCTACCATCTACTTATACAGAGGTTGCCAAAACATGTATACACATTTCAGGTTAAGAAAAAACTGTGTTAACATAACAAAACTGAATTCACACAAACAGAAAACGATGAACACTGATCATCTTAGACTTTTACAGTTACAACAGTTGCTCAAAATGCCCATCACCGACGCCGATACACTACTGAGTACGTTGAACTACTGATTGAGCAACGTTTGCGAAAGTGTCCTCAGCGATTGCAGCACATGCCGTTTCAATTTCTTCCCGAAGTGCTGCCAGTGTAGCTGGTTTTCTATCGTATACGGCACCAGGAGTCTCAAATATGTCGCGAATGCGTGCAATTGTTACTCGCGTTGGCGGTTCTGTTCTGTACACGTCTCCATTGCTTTTGAACTTCCACATAATTGTCGGTTTTCCAACACCACTTCAAAATTGCTTTCAGCTGCTCAAACCTAAATCTTGGCTCCATTTTATTGTATCATAATATATATGAGTCAAATCTGTTTACAGAACATCATACTACACATAACTGTTGTTTTTCGGTCCAACTTTGAAATATATTAAATAGATCTACTGTGAAAGTGTGTCTATCTTTTTTTAGCACCCTCGTCGGTATTTTGTAGGAGTACAACAATATCTTGTTCCGTTGTAAGCATTTATTATAGAACAAAATTTAGTTTCATAAGCTAAACAATATTGTACACCGAAGAATTATTAACATACCAGTATTCCCACATCTGATTCTTAAAAAAAAAAAAAAAATCTGATCTCTCCTGCAAAGCTATAAAAAGAATTAATCCAGATGGTCGTGCTTGTTGCAGCGAGTTTTGGTAACCTGAGTTTCGAGGGTTCAAATTCCCTCTCGGACATGATAGGAATTTGATGTATTGTCCAATAAGATGGTTTTTTTTTTAGTAGTGTTTAACTCCCGTTTTTAGTACAGAGGCACCACAGGTGGTGGACACTGATGATACATGAAATGAAATGATATAATAGGAAAGAATTTATTTAAGGAAGGAAACGTTCGAAGCCTAAGTTTAGGGTACCTCCCCAGCATTTGTCATTTATGAGGAAAACCTGGAAAAATCACCAGAACCTCAGTCAGGCAGGACGATCCTGATGGGAATCGAATCAATAGGATGTGACCTTGCAATATTGACCACACTGCCATGTTGTCTGATCATTGCGCAGCATTATTCTTCCAAGTTTCAAACACATAAAACATGGCATTTCAAAACTTAAAAAATCTCCTAATTATTGCATCCATTATTCTTCTCATTTCTTCACATAACTATTTTATCTCTGATTTTATGCTTTATACTGTACAGTATACTTCTAAGTTTGCAAATTTTAGGAATATATTCCTAAGGAACATCTGGAAAAGATCTCGGCGAGGGAGATCCGTTCTAGCGAAGGTCAAACAACAGAATCCATATCTTAGCGACTTCGACCATTATGGGTAATTTCATACAGTCGCGGAAGAAAAATCGTAGATAATTATCAAAATAGAATAAAATGTAAAAAATATTTTAAGTAACGTATAAGAGTTTTTCAAAACATTCTCCTTGCACTTTCAAAATTTTTGTGTTAAGATTCACGCAAAATAATAATAATAATAATAATAATAATAATAATAATAATAATAATAATAAATTTTTTTCATCTAATTAATTACAGAGCACACACTTCTCTCATTTGCACAATTATCAAAAAGCTGTTCTTCGCATTTGAAAGTCTAAAAACAACAACTCTATTTTTAAATAACGATAAACATTTTTTATCAATGAACTGGGGAAGAAATTTTGAAACTCAATTTTACTGAAAAAGTTGTTCAGTTTTATTGACTTCAGTAGAGCTAAATTTGAAAGCCACGTCACCACAAATAACGAAACTATCTTCAGTCACGCGAATAAACTTATAAAGTACCCAGTTCACTTTTTATTTTCATAATGGACAATATTTCCTCTCGTCGAGGTCTTACGTGAATTTTTGTGCTGGTTTTCCCGTCCCTACTAATCAGATAAGTGCTCCTAATGTGAACATGCAAGGACAGCGACAACATGATGAAGTGGGCCAATAAAACGCCAGGTGAGTCCATTAATTTAGGTAGCTGTATTTCACTTTCATGGTCGCCTTAGGTTTTCAAATGGGACAGAGGGTGTGGATTAGTTTGCCGCGACGAGGATGACGAAGGAATGTCGTGACTAGCTGGTACAAATGAAATGACTTAGAAGAACGACTCCGGTTATCTACTCATCAAAATGAATATAAATCGCAAAATTCCAAAGCCCCGGCAGAAATTTAGCGTGCGCGGAAGAGAACAAGTGCACCGATATATCTCTGTCTGTGTCGCTGTTTTTGTTGCGTCCGTATAGGAGCAACTGGGACAGAATACTCTAAAATAATTTCATACTGATAACCTTCCAGCCATATGGGAACGCATAAGAGGGTATCTGACGAGGTAAAATCTATTAACTACACAAAACTGTACCAACATATCATGTGTTCCATTTATAGCCGGACCATAGATCGCTTATGTGCTTAGTTCGCTTGCACCGCGGTGGCCTCATTATTGCAGTAGCGCACTAGCGGTGAATGACCGCTCAAGGCTATGGACATCAGCTGTGTTTTACAGTGTCAGTTGCTGTCTTCTGTTCGAGCAGTAAAGACTGGAGTTTGTTCATTGTGCGTCTCAGAAGTGAAAGTTTATTCAAGATATCTGTGTTATGTGTGAATTACATTAGATTATTCTTATTAGTCCACTGAAATATCTACCTAAAAGCTCACGCTTGAACAAATTTATTTATTTATTTATTTATTTATGGACGCTCTTTAACAGTTCAGGTCATCAGCGTCCCATTCAACTCAGGGCGTGAAACGGCCGACAAATTTTGCTCAGAGGCCTCTCTTTCAGGCTTGAGGTTCTTTTTCGTGCCGTAAATGTACGACACGAGACCCACGGCTTTACTTCCCTTCCGAAGGAAGCCATACTTAGGATTTTTACGCCCGAAAAAATCCATCGGTCCTGGCCGGGTTCGAACCCGCGATCTTGGGTTTAGGAGGCTAGTATGGTAACCCCTACACCACCAGGACCGACTATTCCTTAGTTTAAAAATTGATAACCATCTGAATTGGAAAGATCACATTGATCTTTATCATACCTAAACTTAGCAGTGCATGCTATGTAATACGTGCATTAGTAATGTTGGAGTCACTTTAAAATTAGTTTATTATGCTTAATTCAATAATGAAATATGTTCTAATATTTTGGTTAATTCAGTTAAAAGTGAACATGTTTTCCTATTATAGAAAAAAAAAAGTCATATGAATAATTGCTGGTACACATAGCAGACATTCATGCAGAAACATATTTAGGCAATTTGAAAATTTAACTCTTCCTTGTGAATATATATTATCCCTCATGAACTTTCATATAAGAAACAAAAAAAAAAAAAATGTTCAAAATCAAAATATACATGAAAAAAAATATTAGACAAAAAGCAAATCTATATAGACCAGCTTCAACCCTTTCCCGCGTTTATTAAGAATGTATTTTAGTACAAAATGCTCTTCCATCCAGCCTATAAGCCTTCATAAACAATGGTAATTCATTTGAATCATCTCTTAGAAAATACCTTTGTAAAAAGGCCTATTATTCCCTAAAGGAATATATGAGTGACAATATTATAATGAGTTAAAAACACCGCAATTATACCAATGCATATGTAAACATGTGTATAGTAAAATTTGTGTATTATTCATTGACTTATCTGTTTTTGTTGTTTGGTTGAGTTGCTCTATGTATTCTTTTTCATTTTTATTGTATTTATTTATGCAGACGTAGACAATTTATTTTGCAAATGTACATTGTGTGCTACTGTGGTAATTGTATATGACAAGTTCTATGTTTGTAGGTCTCTGTAACTGCTTCGCGAACTCACTGAATGCTTCAGGAACTAAACTAAACTAAACTAAATTATCAACTTTACTTCCGAACAGAACATCCCGTGCACAATTTCTGTGAACAGTGGCTTAGAGATATCATGATCATATCTAAACCAATTAAGAGATGCAAAACAAAATCCTTCTATAAAAACTGAAAAGAGTTACACTATCAAAAGGGACAAAACTTGTCTTCTAAGCCTAAAAATAAATTTAGCACATATAAAATTGAGCAATTATATTATCCCATTAGGAACAACTAAAATTTCAGGAAAGACAAATTATAATACTACTTAATATTTCACAATCAGAACAAAGGTATTTTTTCTAATATATTCGTTATAATTATAATTTATAAAATCAATATATTTTGCATCAACAATTTGATGTTGATGCAAATTAGGTTAACTTTTAACTTAATAATTTAAAAATCAACTTATATGATTATTTTTATTAATTATTGTCGCATTGGTCTTCTAGAAAATTCTATAGATAGGTATGAATTCTGTAGATGTAAATGTAGTTATGAGTGAAATGAAATGAAATGAATTAATGATAGTGCAAATAAGCTAGGAATTAGAGGCGTTTTCTCAGGGTAAGGAAAAAAAAAAAAAACCTTACCCAGATAGCCTGCCTTACGTGATCAGGAATCGAACGCAGCTCGGATTAGTAGTTGCAAAGGCTACAACTAGAGCACGGATACCGTCCCTTATGTTATTGTATACACAAATGCTAAATGAATTTAAACACAGAGTAATGAAGAAATTTGCGATAGCAAAGAATATAAATTAAATGAATTATTCAATATGTATTTAACTGCGGCATCTCTCTAACCCTACGGTGTTTGCACACAAGAAGACACTGAAACCGATTTGTAAAGACAGACTTAAGGAGATCACATTTGCAGCTGCAACCGTGTTGGGAAAGCATATAAGTGCACTTTTACTAATGGTTGATTTGAAGGCCCTAAGCGTACGTTTGGGTAGTTTCTCATGCTGTCACAAATTATTCCCGCTTTTCCAATTACGCACTGGGTTGCACATTAGGGCAAAAATATATCAGAACTCTCTACCAGGTAGTTTTTTAAAGCCTTACGCTGCTTCATCCCAGGAAGGTTAAGTCCTAATGAAAAAGAAAAATCATGTGCATAACGCAAAAATTAAATGTTGAAGATTGTATTCTCTAAATAGCTTAATTCACATTAAATGCTATTAGAATACAAAAAGAGAAAACTATTAGAATACACAAACTATTTATTCTTCGATTTTTTTAACATTTAAAGTGTAATCAATCTTTTTTACCACACATTCCCGCAAAATAGACTACATATTTAAAATATTTCATAACCAGTGTGAGCAAAATAAACATTAAAAGAAAATTAAATAACTGCATCAATAATGCACATAAAATGAAAGCATCTCCAAAAATTTAAGAACGAAAAAACAAACTGCTTTTGGAGTTATGCTATGTGTATAGCATTAAATATTTACTGTTTTGAAAAATACATTTTTTTAGATAACATGAACATTTTTTCATATCAGCCTCAGAAAATTGAACTAAAAAGCACAAAATAAATAACATTATCCATGAATCTAACTGATTTTAAAATATAATTGTTTTAACCGACTGCAGAACACCAATAAAAACTAATTATTTAATGGGACGTTAGAAGGTTAGATGTCTCATTGCATTGCTTGCGTCTCTTCAAGCCTTAGTGCTCTGGTAGTATCAAGTTGAATTTGAAAAAAAAAATACTTGCTCGTAGAAGCGCCGTTCTGTTGCGGCAACTTCTTCATCTCCTATATGCGCGTATTGCCTATAATCTTACTTGCAGGCGTTTGTGAATCTTAAGAGTAGGGAGCTGTTTAGAATTAACAAACAAGCATCGTATATTTTCATCCTCTAGTGGGAACACGTTATTTTCTGGCCTTCAGAGGTTTACTTCTTAACATTTATTTGCAACACGTGTTCAATAAAAGTAAGCAGATTTATTCCATCTTTAAAGAATACGTCAGAATATGATTCTTAATTTGTAATTAATTAAATTATATTAACGAATCAAAACTTAGATGACAGTACTAAAGAAAGGTTCACTTTTGTATGGAACTGTATATGACATTTTGTATTATACAGGTTTGTTCCATACAAAATACATTAAGAATGTTTTCCTTGGAATATTTGTGTAGGACATCATAGCAAACCAGTTTCAACATGAACGAAACTTTTTTATTCTGCTGCTTGTGCTGTTATTGTGGAAATAACGAGAGGAAAAAAGCAAAACGTAGGTGGTGGACAATGCGTTTTTGCTGAAAAGGAATTCATATGTTTCGTTCCTACCTGATCTTGAAGGTTTTGACTTATTTATTTTCGACAATTCCCTGTGGTACTGGGGTTTTAACTTGTGTATCTTTTTTCCACTTCTCCAACCTCAACTATGAGGACAGAAGCAATTTCACGCAAAGATTCTTTGTGTGCTTTCCTATCTCTGAAATCCTTATTTTGAGGATCCCAAATACAATTTCTCACTTTCATTTCTTCTATTAAACATAATGTTTTTGTGATTGACCCTCTATGTTTGCTGGTTACGGGAAAAAATAAAGAAGGAATACAGATAATTTGGTCACTGTGTGCATGATCAGGTTAGAACAAGAATTGTTTTCGCTCGTCTAACGATACATGAGATTTTGTTCTAATCATGAATATAACTCACTCATTTATTCACAACATGAAGGAACTTGTTCCATACCGACTAGAAAATGTTCATAACGCAAGTTCTATATAAAAAGTTCCCGATGTGAGCCCATCTTAAAAAGTCTCTATGTCCTCTATTTCGCAAAATATAAGGTTACTAAGTGTGGATTTATATTCATATTTTATATTACATAATAAAACAAGGGAGACAAAGAAGGAGGAAGATGGCATTAAAAATAGCACATCCAAATTTGGAAACCGTAAATGTAATTAAAAAATATGAATAAGGTTACTTTTATGTGCTGAAAAAATAATTCTTCATTTGTATGTGAATATTACTGGAATAAATGCAATAACTATTGCACGTTTAATGCTGAATTATTACGCATTATCTTTCTAGAAAAAGCTGTAGACTGTTAAGGAAAACAACAAGAAGTATTAGAAATCCTTTAATTAAATTTATATCACGCATATTTCAAATAACGGGCAAGGAAAAAAAAATCACTTAATTTGAGGCACTGGAAACTGTTAATAAGACTATTTTACATTCTGTATATTGACAACAAAAAACGTCAAAATTATTAAAATGCTATTTGTAGTTCAGAAAGAAGAGATTGGATATCTATATAGATGCACAAGGAGCGAAACTGACTGCTTGCAAAACACTTTTGTGTAAACTATTGGAAGAGGGTCTCCAGCTTCTGAAAGACTTCTGAAAAGTCTAAAAAGCCAGCCAGCATCATATAACACAGATATGCTACGGGTAGTAAACGATATATTTGTCTTTAACTTTAACGTATATAGTTGAAACATTTTGTTAACATAACTAAGAATATTTGAAATTAAGTAATAATAAAATTTTAAATTAAATTCATCTTTAGTATTATTTTCAAACATATCGTATGTACATACGAGGGTAGGTCCATAAGTTTCCAGCCTCATCAATAAGGATTATTGCCTTCAGAAAAGCCTTATCTGGTGCCATACCTTATCTGTTAAGTAAATAGTTGCAGCTGTAACTTCCATTCTGCTGTGTTCAGTTGGTCAGATATAGTTTCATAAAAAGGCTATGTGTAGAAGATTGTGACATGTTCAAAATGGAGTATCAATCTGTTATTAAATTCTTCACAAAAGAAGAACTTACCCCAAATGAAATTAAACAGTGATTGCAGGTGTATATGTGAAAGCATCCCCCTCATATTCTACCGTAAAAGAATGAACCAAACTTTTTCGCATGGGTCGAGAAAACATTGAAGACGAAGAGCGTGCAAGTCGGCCCTTAGAGGTGCTAACCCCTAAAAACATCGCTCTTGTGGAAGGAAAAATTATGGAAGATCGGCGGCTCAAAGTTTCAGAAACAGGAACAAGATTGGGCCTTTCTGAAATATGTACTTCGAAATATTCATGAACATTTAAATATGAGTAAGGTTAGTGCAAGATGGTGCCTAGACCTCTATCCTCAGTTCAAAAGCAGCAACGAGTCATCTGTTGTCAGGCATTTTAGGAGCTCTGCCGTGACAACGAGAGAGAAGTTATGCAAACCATTGTTACAGGAGATGAAACTATGGTTCTCTACTATGATCCCTTGTCCAAAAGAGAATCAATAGTGTGGCGTAAACCTGGCGAAGCACAGTCTCTAAAGGCCAAGGTCACTCAGTCAACCAGGAAGATCATGACCACAATCATTTGGGACTGTGAAGGAATACTCTTCATTGACTTCAAGGAGAGGAACACCACAGTAAATGAGAAGTACTATGCTGGCCTACTGCACAGACTACGTGTTTCCATCAAAGAGAAGAGGCGAGGAAAGCTGAGTGGTGGTGTGCGCCTTTTTCACGACAACGCGCCTGCCTGTGCACACAGCTCTTGTTGCAAAGGAAGCTGTGAAGAAATGTGGCTTCAACGAGATCGATCGTCTGCCCTACAGCGCAGATCTGGCTCCCAGTAACTATTTCCTTTTCAAAACTCAAGATGGACCTTCGAGGAAGGAAATTTAAATGTAACGAAGAAGTGATGGATGCCGTTTATGCCCATTTTGCCGCCAAGGCTTCTGACTATTTGGGGGGGGGGGGGTTGAATGTTAATTCAAAGATGCGGGGAGTGTATTGCAATAAAGGGTAACTATATTGAAAAAGGGAAATATAGTTTTTGTTTTTATCATATCTAGAAAATGGTAGGCAGGAAACTTATGGACCTACCCTCGTATGGGAGAGTGATACTTTATAACATTGACTTATTTGTAATAATATTTAAAGCAATCATAAACTGATTTAAATCCATTCGCTGATAAATGCCGTAGTTATAGGATTACCGACTTCCTTGACTTTTAAATGTTTAATAAAATTTTCTTATTTATTCTCTTATGGCATGCGCAGGGCTTTTATAAGAAATATATAATTTATGCACATTAAGTAATGGAATTTTAAGAAAATGCTCGAACATGTAAAGAAATATTTTATGGGCCGTTCTTTGTGAGTTGCTTCATCATCATTAGCCTTTTTGATGCTGTGGTATTTTTTGTATTTTCATTTTATTATATTTAAATTTACATAGATTTCATTCCTTTAGATGTTTTATGAATGTTATGATTATTCATTTACAAACGGAAAGCGGAGGAAAATACTTTCGGTACTTGAGCCTTGCTCACGGCTGTCCATTTGGGCACTCTACGGGAGGTGACTGCGCGGACGCAGATGGCGTCTGTCATGTTTCCACATAGAACTACCAAAAGCATGTGGAGAACCCTCCCCCTCAGTTTTGTGGGTCCATCAGAATGTCCTCTTATATTTCAGATGCCGAAAGCAGAAAACATTGCAAAGCGCATGCAACCAGCACACCTCGCATATAACAGAATTAATGATATGAGAGTGGAAAATTCATGAAATGTAAAAACACATCCTAGCTTTTCGTTTTAGCTACCAGGGGAAACTACAAAAAAAAAAAAAAAAAAAAAAAAAAAAAAAAATAATAATAATAATAATAATAATAATAATAATAATAATAATACTGAAGACTAGGACGACGGGAATTGAACCCGGAACCTCATAATGCGAGTCTCAATGGTTACTGTATGAGGCATTATCATCATTATTATAAGTTCAATGTTAACAACTGTCTATATAATATTAATAAAATGAAATCCTTTATCTTGTTGCCTCAATAACATAAGCTACTGTAAAATAAATACGTTATTCCCATTGTTATAGACAGCATAAATAGAGGAATGGGGTGGTCGTGTTATTGACAAACCTTGAGCAGTAGCGGCCACAGAGGAACATTTCATTTTTGTAATAGAAAGAAATGATCTGAGTATTTTTTCTTTAGAATTCCTATTTTAATCTATAAATGAAACTAGGCTTACGCTCTATCCAAGTGAAAGAATGACTTCAGGAAGTACAATAGAAAGAGAACATTTCCTTTGTGATAGCAGGAGTACTTCAGATTGTAAAAGACGGCCATGGACGGCCGAGGTCGTTAAGCCACGGATTCGTGAGCAGGGGGTGTGGGATTCGATTCCCGGAAAGTTTGTCTTCCCTGACTGTAATTTTATCTGCGTCCTCATAGATGACAAATTCCGAGGAGGTCCTAAACTTAGCCTTGAAACCCTTCCTTCCTTAAAAAAATTCAAATTTGTCATTTTATCGTCACGGGTGGCCGAGATCGTTAAGGCACGTACTTGTGAGCGGGAGGCCTAGGATTCGATTCCCGCCAGGACCATCCTCCCTGACAGATTTTTTCCAGGTTTGCTTCAGTCCTCATAAATGGCAAATACCGGGGAGATACCCTCAAATTAAGACTAGAACGTCTCTTGTCCTCAGAAAAATCCTTTCCCAATTTATCACTTCATCTCATGTGTCATCAATGTCCACCGCCTGTGGTGCCTGGGTGGAAAAACTGGTGTTAAACACAATAAAAAAAACTGAAAACGGAGGTTAATAATGCTGACACAATTTTGAGCTTGCTGTTATATCTGTTTTTCATATTGTTTACTTATTGTCGCTTTGACTGTCGCACACCTGTAGATTATGAACGTGAATATTATAGGCAACTTTGTGACTATAGTCTGTAGGGATGAATGAAATCAATTGGCGATGAAGCAAATAAGCTTGAAGTTCTTGGAGCCTTAAAGCCATCTGGCATTTATCTTCGTGGGGCATGGGAAAACTCCTTAAAAATCTGACCGGGAATGGACATAAGTCCTGCAGATTTGAAACCGTAAACGCTACCACATGCCTGGTTTTCCCCTCATCTTCACATTTCTTAGGCTATTTTAGTTTAGTAGTAAACTGGATTGCACTGATAGGGACGGAGAATATTTGGGGATTTTAGTCTTTCTCAAGGACTGTTTGTGTCTACGTCCGCAACAGGGCAGCTCCGTGAGAGACCCCAGTGATGATGAGGCTTGGCGTCCCTAACAATATTTCCAGATAGAACACACATGGAAGTCGGAACAGCCCCCTCTAAGGAGTTCGAGCCCCTCAGAAGCGCTGGTGTAAGTCTATGGGGTTAAGGTCTTTCCACCGCACCAAATAAACTCGCCTGGCACTTTCGATCCTGTATCGTAACCAACGAAATGAAATGAAAGTCTTTACATGGCGCAAGCCACCCTCACACCGCACCAAATAAATTCGCCTGACACTTTCGATCCTGTATCGTAACCAACGAAATGAAATGAAAGTCTTTACATGGCGCAAGCCACCCTCACACCGCACCAAATAAACTGGCTTGGCACTTTCGATCCTGTATCGTAACCAACGAAATGAAATGAAAGTCTTTACATGGCGCAAGCCACCCTCACGCCGCACCAAATAAACTCGCCTGGCACTTTCGATCCTGTATCGTAACCAACGAAATGAAATGAAAGTCTTTACATGGCGCAAGCCACCCTCACGCCGCACCAAATAAACTCGCCTGGCACTTTCGACCCTGTATCGTAACCAACGAAATGAAATGAAAGTCTTTACATGGCGCAAGCCACCCTCACACCGCACCAAATAAACTCGCCTGGCACTTTCGATCCTGTATCGTTACCAACGAAATGAAATGAAGTGAAACGAGAGAAGGGAAATTTCGTGGAAAGGAAAAATTCATCCAGCATTCTCATAAACCACCAGGGAAAACCACGAAGAAAAAACTACTGCTAGCATGTTAAGGACGAAGTTTTGCTCACACTCCAAAATAAAATCCGGAACGAAGACTTAGGGAATTAGGGAATCTGCGATGTTCAGGCCTCTCCCCCCAGAAAAGAACTTAAAAGATATAAGTAAACAAAAAGAAGAAAATGCCGTAGTAATTAGTTGAAATAGCAAAAACAAGAATGAAAAGCATTGAGCTTTTTTCCCCCTTTATACTCGTTTCAATTCTCCAAAGATCTGTTCTCCAAACAGATTTATAGCATTATCCCAAATTTTAAATATCATCACAGAATATCACGTCAACTAAATAACAGAAACATTCTAATTGTTCTATGCACCTATCAAGAATTATTTACACATACATGATACCTCTCCCTTAAAGCCCCTTCCTACAGCTGGATTAATAAACATCACAATTTGAAAGTCATGTTTTGAATATTCCAGTTACGAGGGAAGAAATGTGAATGCATCAAAAAGTTAAACGACAAATAGTGATAATAAGCTACGTTATGAACTTTTACTTTTTAATAAAATGGGAATTGCAATTAAGTGTCGCGGTGAAGTAAAACAATGGAATAAAAAATTGGATTTAAAAAAAAACCGAAATCGTGCTATACATACTAAATGTTTTCTCATTTCACTCTGGGTAACTGCATATTAGTAACTAATCTATGTAACAAGTATTGAGCAATTAGTGCACAACAGGTCGATTGTTTGGACAGTCATCCCACACCGCCTTTTGCCACAGATAGCGGTTCCCTACATAAAAGGCTTTCCAACAGTAAAAATAAAATATTAACATTCCCCTTAAATAACGGAGTTTTCATATCAATAAGTGACACCAGCGGTCATATTATGGTATAGTTTAATTGCTATTAGTCCAGCTATTGCTACATTATTGCTAGTTACGGGGTGGATCAATAAGTTTCCGGCCTAATCACTTTTTGGTATGATAAAGACAAACACGATATTTTACTTTTCAATATAGTTATCCTTTATTGTAATACACTTCTCACATCTTTGAATTAACATTTCAATCGCTCCCCCCCAAAAAAATGTACAGAAGTCTTGTTTGCAAAACGGGCCTAAACAGCACCCCTTCTTCGTCACACTTAAATTTCCTTCCTCGAAAGTCCTTCTTGAGTTTTGAGAAGAGGAATTAGTAATAGAAGCTAGATCTGGGCTGTAGGGTGGATGATCGATCTCCTTGAAGCCACATTTCTTCACAGCTTCCTTTCCTTCGTATGTAAGTGCTATCTCTGCCTGCATTTATGTGTAGCTTTATGCCAAATCCCTTTTCCCTTTCTTCCTTTTCCCATCCATGTGACAACCACATCCCTTGTCCTTTCTCCCAGTTTATCAGGACTAGTAGTGCACCTTCTAACAGTCATGACCTCACAGCCTTACTTTGAGCTTACTACGAGCACGCCTCGGGCTTCAGAGCGAGAAGGAGTAAAGACTTCTTTCGACCAGCCATTCGAAATTTGTAACTGCATTACCTTTTCCCCACGCTTCGCTCACTGAACAGGCATAAGTTATGTTTAAAGTATTGTAATTATCGGGTTTCTTTATTACATTCTGTAGGTTTTTTTACTATTAATGTGTGCAAATGAGAGATAGGCCCCTGTGACATGAATTTTTTTGTATGAATTTGCTTTGCTTTGCCATTAGATTTATTTAAATTGTAAATTGAAGGCATGCACCGTGTTTTACGTCACTTGGAATATTTTGCTTTGAATTTGAACATTGGAAATAATGGAAGGTGTCGTATTAAGATTTCATAGGAAGACAATAAGATTGCAATAAGATGTAAAAATAAAAGAAACGCTCGTACTTTATAACAATTATCTAGGTTTTACTTGACAGCAATTTCATTCCTGCTGCACAAAGAGACATGCTCCACACTTCCGTCCGTTATTTATAATTTCGAATGGGGGCTTCATTAGGCGTACTTGTCCTTTAGAAACTTAATTTATAAATTTGAAAAAGCAGACCAGAGATTCTCTATCTCAAAATGATTGCCTAAAAACTCTTGTCAATATCTGGAAAAAAAAAAAAAAAAAAAAAAAATGCGGTCTAATATAAATCAAATATAAAAATAAAGAAAAACAAGTATATTAATTAATTTAATGATATGATTCCACAGGATAGTACCGCCACGGGTGCCCGAGGTCGTTAAGGCGCGGACTCGTGAGCGGGAGATCTAGGGTTCGAATCCCGCCAGGACAGTCCCCCCTGACTGACATTTTGTCCAGATTTTCCTTAGTTCTTATAAATGGCAAAGCCCGGGGAGGTACCCAAAACTTAGACCTGGAATGTTTCCCTCCTTAAAAATAAATCCTTTCCCAATCTATCATTTCAACTCGTGTATCATCAGTGTCCATCGCCTGTGGTGCCTCAGTAGTTAAAACGGGCGTTAAACACTATTCATTCATTCCCAGGATAGCCGTATATATTATTAAATTCCTTTTTTATAAAGTAATAGAATGTATTTTTATATAAAGTTAATAAGCAATGCAAGTTAGTTTCCAATCACATGAAATAAGGCTCAAAAATGACAAGATTAGTAACGTGTTATTACTTTTCTTATGGTGTTTAACGCCCATTTTTACTACAGAGGCACCACAGGCGATGGACACTGATGATACATGAAATAAAATGATATATTGGGGAAGGAGTTTTTTTTAAAGAAGGAAACATTCCAGGCCTAAGTTTAGGGTACGTCGCTGGCATTTGTCATTTATGAGGACTGAGGAAAACCTGGAAAAAGTCTCAGTCAGGGAGGGCGGTCCTGGTGGGATTCTTTATTTATTTTTTTTTTTTTGATTGATTTATTTATGGACGCTCTTTAACATCTCAGGTCATCAGCGTCCCATTCAACTCAGGGCGTGAAACGGCCGCCAAATTTTGCTCTCTTTCAGGCTTGAGGTTCTTTTTCGTGCCGTAAATGTACGACAATGACCCACGGCTTTACTTCCCTTCCGAAGGAAGCCATACTTAGGATTTTTACGCCCGAAAAAATCCATCGGTTCTGGCTGGGTTCGAACCCGCGATCTTGGGTTTAGGAGGCTAGTATGGTAACCACTACACCACCAGGACCGATTGGTGGGATTCGAAACCTAGACCTCCCGCTCACGAATCCGCGCCTTACGACCTCGGCCACCCTCGGCGGTACCGTGTTACTAGAATACAAACCAACTGAGTTACACGAAAAGACATGCACAATCGTTAAAGGAGGACGCCACGAGAGGAAATAGAATTGGAATTTTTTAACCTGCAAAATAAGTTGAGAAGGCGCCGAAACCATCCACTTACCTTCGGTATGTAGCCTCGCGGTCTCCTACATACCAAGAAGACATAGTAACGTGAAACCGAGAGAAAACAGTAGAAAGTTGCTCCTGGCCTCTTATCCATTTTGAAGGCTATTTCTCCACACTACTTTTAGCAGAAGAAGGAGGAACCAAGAAAACTTTTCTTCCCAACCTCAGCGTCCCTCGTCTATTCAACTTTGGGACGCCATTTGGGTTTTCGACATAACGAGTCCCAGTTTTCCTCTGCAGTCCCATCTTACACACAGTTTCGACTTGTGGAGAGCCCCATCTCGTATGAGTTTCACCGCATGTGAATTGCGGAACGGAAGGGGGGATGACTGACAAATAGGACAAAGCAAGTTCAGAGAGAGCAGAGGAGATGTTTCGGAAAGTCGAATGCTCTCCACGCGCTTCCTTGTTTGAGTCAACTAAAAGCTGGAAACAAGCGACTGTCGGGTAACGGCAATTTCCTAGTGGCTTAGTGCGCAAATCTAAACGTTCATTTGTTCTCAAATAAATTGAATTAAGGAATTAAAACGAATTTAACATTTCTATAAAGCTGTATATTTCTTCTTCAGCTAATATTGTTGTTCCAAAACTATCCGAAATACCTCTGCATTTCGTGAGTAATTTCTTCCTTCAATGCTTCCATCCTAAAGGACAACAAAGAGCATTTTTACGTAACTTTATTGCGGAAGTTTATAGACCGCAAGCAAGAACGCCAGATAAATGAAATCCCTGCTTACAAGTTTTTGTTCTACAAATGTTAGGTAGCGTAACGTAATGCTGTAAATTGACCATCAATCAATCACTTAACAAAACAGCTTGAATGTCCTATGACCTGTTGCATTTCAATGTGATAACAACGGCAACCATTAAATGATTTGAGCCCAAAATGGTATATATTTGATGTTTACAACATTAATTAAAAAGAACTACCTTCTTGGCCTAGTCAGCGTTGTTGACTACTGGCCAGGAGGCGCGAATTCGATTTCGGGTACCTACTAATGAATTTTTATAAGTTAGGGAGATCTGGAACGGGGTCCATTTTTTTTATTGATTTAATTATGGACGCTCTTTAACTGCTCTGGTCATCAGCGTCCTATTCAACTCAGGGCGTGAAACGGCCGACAAATTTTGCTCAGAGGCCTCTCTTTCAGGCTTGAGGTTCTTTATCGTGCCGTAAATGTACGACACGGAACCCACGGCTTTATTTACCTTCCGAAGGAAGCCATATTTACGATTTTTACGCCCCGAAAAAATCCATCGGTCCTGGCCGGGTTCGAACCCGCGATATTAGGTTTAGGAGGCAATATGGAAGCCACTACACCACCAGGACCGACTAAGAACGGGGTCCAACAATTGGGAAGATACCTGATGGAGAGGTGGTGTTCTTCGATCACGAAAGCAACCTACGGGATGCTGATTACATGCCCCCTGCAATACTGCCCTCTATCAATGAAGTCATAAGACGGAGATAGAGGAAACAGAGGTCGCTGCGGCACGCCAAGGCTTACCCCGAGCTATAACGCCGAATGAAAAGAAGAAGAATTTTAAAAAAGAAAAACGAACATATTAAAAAGTGTTCTGACTTTTGAAGACATCTTGCACTTAATAGATATTTCCCTCTTTTTAAGTTCCTGGGAGTTTTTATATTACTTGTACCATATGGAAAAAATGCAACACAGTTTATTTTAAAGTTTTCACCTGACCTATTCTGTTTGCGTTATTTAAGCCTCTTATGATTGTGTTGTGAAGTGCACACAATGCTGCATAAACCGCTCGAAACATTCTGGAAGCAAACATAATGAAGTGGAAAGCTTAGCTTAGGTTAAAGTCTTGAAGATGAGGTTCTTACGTTAAGAATGTTGTAGAAGAATTCACTTTCAGTACTGGGAAATCAATCATTCTGCACTTTCGTATTTATAGATCTTTTTATACTATAGAGGCATTTAATAAAATATCAGTACAAAAATTGTAAGACTGTTGCGGGTTTTATTTTGTTTTTTGTTTTGTTGAGCGGTGTTTAACACCCGTTTTACTTACTGAGGCACCATAGGCGGTGGACACTGATGATATACGAGATGAAATGAATATTGGTAAAGGCTTTTTTTGTAAGGAAGGAAAGGTTCCAAGCCTACGTTTAGGGTACCTCTCCGGCATTTGCCATTTATGAACACTGAGGAAAACCTGGAAAAAACCTCAGTCCGGGAGAACGGTCCTAGCAGGATTCGAACCCCAGACCTCCCGCTCATGAGCCTTAACGACCTCGGCCACCCGTGGCGGTACTGTTGCGAGTGAATTAAAAGATAACTGCAGGTATTACTTTGAAGCACTCCCATAACCCAGATTAGTATGAATATTGTGTTCTAGCAATTAGTGATCAAATACATGTATGGGTTCTTGAACACTGACAAGGCCTGTGTCTTCAGCTGCTGATGCAAGCTAAAAGTAACTAACTCTCTGCGCTAATTTTATAAGTCTTTATGTGATGTGTCTTTCGAACAGGATTATTGCAATGATTCGAGAAACAATCCCTTTCCTTAAAACGGGAAAGAGTTAAAGATTTAACAGAAGATGTAATCGCTACAAATATTGCATTGATTTCGTCTTTTTCTCAAGAAAGAAAATAAAGGGATTTCATTGTTTGTGTTAATTAAGTGTTTCTATAAGCCTAAATGCTACACGAACAATGTTATTTTCCCAATTGGCCATTCTTTAACAGGTTTAAATCAATTTAAAAAATGCGTTCCGTGCTTAGAACATGGAAGGATAACCCGTAGACCTAGAGGCGATTGAAAAAAATTGGAAAAGAGAAGAAAAATATATAGATCAAGAATGATCAACGGCGGCGAGGTAGAAAGGAGCTTAGAGAGAAATGGAAAGGAAGGAATATGTGGTCCGAAAGGAAAATGAACAATGCCTGGAGCTGGGGCCGTTATACTGCACCTGGTGCTACAATTCAAGGGAAACGGGAGGTTGTTCGGTAGAGGTTCTATTTATCACCACTGCGGTGCAACAAGTAGGGCGACATGGCGGCGATAAAAAAAAAACTCCGGGGGTAAGACTTTCCCTCAAGTGTTCATCAGTTTGATACTCCAACATTAAAGCAGCTCCCAGCTCCCATTACAATGTGAAGGGAATGTTTTACCTCTTTCATTTGCTAACTTTTCCACGATAGATACGAACAAAAGAACGGCACAGTGCCGTGAGTGGCTTTAATAATAAAGATAATATGCAGCATGAAACAAAGTTCTTTCTTTGATATTTTGAGCTAATGCTTTTATGCTTTGTCTTTCAACTTGCCAGGGTAGGTTCATAAGTTTCTGGCATAACCATTTTCTAGGTATGAAAAAAACAAAAATTATATTTTACTTTTCAATATAATTACCCTTTATTGCAATACACTTCCCGCATCTTTGAATTAACATTCAAACCCCCCCCCCCAATAGTCAGAAGTCTTGGCGGCAAAATGAGCACATAAACAGCATCCATCACTTCTTCGTCACACTTAAATTTCCTTCCTCGAAGGTCCATCTTGAGTTTTGAAAAGGAAATAGTTACTGGGAGCCAGATGTGCGCTGTAGGGCAGACGATCGATCTCATTGAAGTCACATTTCTTCACAGCTTCCTTTGCAACAAGAGCTGTGTGTACAGGCAGGCGCGTTTTAGTGAAAAAGGCGCACACCAACACTCAGCTTTCCTCGCCTTTTCTCTTTGATGGAAGCACATGGTCTGGGCAGTAGGCCAGCAAGTACTTCCCATTTACTCTGGTGCTCCTCTCCTTGAAGTCAATGAAGAGTATTCCTTCACAGTCCCAAAAGATTGTGGCCACGACCTTCCTGGTTGACTGAGTGACCTTGGCCTTTACAGACAGTGCTTCGCCAGGTTTACGCCACTCCAATGATTCTCTTTTGAACAAGGGATCATAGTAGAGGACCATGGTATCATCTCCTGTAACAATGGTTTGCAGAACTTCTCTCTCGTTGCCACGGCAGAGCTCCAAAAAGGTCTGACAACAGATGACTCGTTGCTGCTTTTGGACTGAGGAAAGAAGTCTAGACACCCATTTTGCACTAACCTTATTCGTGTTTCAAAGCTCATGAATAATTCGAAGGACTGTTGTTTTAAAAAGACCCAACCTTGCTGCTATTTCTGTAACTTTGAGCCGCCGGTCTTCCATAATTTCTCCTTCCACAAGAGCGATGTTTTCAGGGGTGAGGACCTCCAAGAGCCAACTTCTACGCTCTTCGTCTTCAATGCTTTCTCGCCTCATTCGAAAAAATTTGGCTGTTCTTTTACGGTAGAATATGAGGAGGGTGCTTCCCCATATACACCGTCCAATCGCTGTTTAATTTCATTTGCAGGAAGTCCTTCTTGTGTGAAGAATTTAATAACAGCTCGATACTCCATTTTGAACATGTCACAGTCTTCTACACATAGCCTTCCTTATGCAACTATATCTGAACAAGTGATCACAGCGGAGCGGAAGTTACAGCTGCAATTATTTATTTAACTGATAAGGTATCACACCAGATAAGGGTTTTGTGAAGGCGATAATCCTTATTTGCGAGGCTGGAAGCTTATGGACCTACCGTTGTAAGTGCATTAACATGGTTCTTGTAAACCTAGTGAAATAGGAACGCACAATGACCAATCTACATCAAAACAAAGAATGGAGCATACCGTAGTAGCATGAGAAAACTCGTTAAATGGCCAATCAGAGCGCAGCAAAAACCGGCATTTTGTTCCAAGTCCTGATATCTCCTACCTGGAAAACGCATAACTCATTCATGCGTGTATAGCATTTCAACTCTGCCACCCACAAAAACGCGGTTCAGTCCAATTTTATGCATTTCTCCTTCTGCTACCTTTAATTGAAAATAACTTTACAAACCCGCTTTAGTGCTTATTGTGTACTAAGCGTGGAATAACATTTGAATTTGAATATTACTTAAAATTGTGTGCGGTTTCTAAAACATTTGGGTTTATAATGATACAACTGTGCAAGTATATATCATTTTTGTCCACTGTTATTGCGATGATGCTAATATCCCTAGTGCAATAATGAGTGACCCATGAAACACCGACCCCGTAACGGCGCTCCAGACATTTTTATTTGTTTATTTACGGACGCTCTTTAATATCTCAGGTCATCAGCATCCCATTCTATTCAGGGCAGACAAATTTTTGCTCAGAAGCCTCTTCTTTCAGGCTTGAGGTTCTTTTTCGTGTCGTAAATGTACGACACGGGACCCACGGCTTTACTCCCCTTCTGAAGGAAGCCATACTTAGGATTTTTACGCCCGAAAAAATTTATCGATCCTGGCCGGGTTTGAACCCGGATCTTGCGGTTTAGAAGGCAAGTGTGGTTACCACTGTACTACCAGGACCGACCTCCAGACAATGAAGGAATACAGGCGGAGAGGGAAAAAGAAAAGGAAGTTGTGTTAACGTAAATCAAATATGGTGGGTATTTCAACGAGTGTACTAGCATGAGGAGTCGGTTTGTGTCGTTAGGAAATCTTCACAGCCGGGGCGTGCGAAATGTATTCTCTACAACAACAAGAATTTCAATAGTGAAAGGGTACGTATTCATCAGTCCTAGGAGAATTTTATAGTTACACTTCGTGGTGTTGGTGTTCCTGCAGAAGGCAGCAAAGAAGATTTGTTGAAAACGGGGCATACAACGGGATTAGCTGCGAACGCATAAAAATAAAAACAAAAAACAGATCCCTATTCGTTCTTCTTGAAAGCTCGAAAGCCATATTAAGGTGGCGCGTAAATTGTCGCAACAGGTACATTTTTGTTATGAGTCGCGGGGCTGGATTTACCTGAGCCACTTCGTTTTACTAGAAAAAACATGAAGAATCTCATTGAAAAACCAAAGAATTCATTGTTACGACTCTAAAGCCATGAGGAAAATATGCAGATTTCACTTTGCAACAAAAAAATTATATTACTGATCACTTCCATGTTGATAGACATTCAGCAATATCATTTCTAATAACAGATGAAGAAGCTAAGAATGAAACCTGGTTACATATGTGGGGTCTATAAAAAGGAAATTTTAAAGAGTGAACTAGAAAACCTGAAGTAAGTTTTAAAAAGCTATATACCATTTTAATTATTTTTATATGAACTCCTCATTTTGAATTACTAAAAATGAAAAAAATCAAGAACACAAGCTATTAAATACAATTCTCAAGATCTGTACAGCGATAGATAGAAATAAAGATATACCTTGTGTTCTAATTGTACATGATATGATAAAGCGAATCATTTGCTTTCTGGGTTTTACTTCTGATACATCACCACAGGTAGCAGAGGTCGTTAAGGCGCGGAATCGTGAGTCCTAATCCTCACAAATGGCAAATGCCGGGAAAGTACCCTAAACTTAGGCCTGGAACGTTTCCTTCCTTAAAATTCCTTTCTCAACATATCATTTCATTTCATGTATCATATGTGTCCACCAGCTGTGGTGCCTTAGCAGTTAAACACTATTAAAAAAAACTTCCTGTACACCTCTCCAAAAGTGTTTTAGAGGTTAGTCTCTGGTATATGTAATTTTTAATCCCTGATATCTGGGAACAATTTACAAGTTTTAAGACAGCTGACCTAATTTTTATGCAGGTATCTAACACCTCTTTACATGTTATACTAGCAATTATTATAACCACAGTCCAGTACAGAAATATTTGGCTGGAACATAGGACCGCTGCATTCAACAGGAATTTCAAATTACAAACCAACTACAAGATCAGTTGGTAGAACTGCACAGAGTAGTTTAATTCTCTTAATCGTTTATGAAAAGTTTTTAAGGCTTAATCCTTGATAATGGTTATTGCAACCAAAAGGTGTGCAGACTTTGCGATATACGGTCAACATTAAGAGGATTTTATTGTGGGAATTATATATTAATACTTATTCAACTTTTTATAATGGAAGGCGTATTGAGAAAATAATTAATGTCATATGCATATATAAGAATAATGAAAAAGGCTCATTTTAAATAATATAGCTATTTAACCCTAGATGCTTAGAATAATAAAAATGAATTCCTAACAGATGACACAAAAAATACGCGAACTTTTGGATAACCACGTGTCCTTTTTTACAGCAAAAAAAGTGACAGGCACTGAAGGATATGCAAATATTTTAAATATACATAACCTTTCTGCATTATATCCTAAGATTATTAGGAATGTTGCGAAAATTTACGAGAACATACTATTTAGATTTTAAAACACTTTCTTGCACTATATTTTGTGTTCCTCTTTCACAAAATTATACTTCCAATTTAATTATTTTAAGAATTTCTTTTAACCCAACTGGTTTCTTAACTGTATATAAAGTACAAAACCTTTTCTGCATACCTGAAGAATGCCCCAATATTATCATATTTTTAGTTTGGGATCTGTAAACACTTAAGTTTTTCTAAACATTATTGAAAAGCATAAGGAACTTACAGGAACTCGGAGTACTATATCAACTTTCGAATAAGAACACTTAATCTCCGAAATAATGACAGTCAATGAAAACCTGTGTCTCTAGATACGGTTAATAGTAAAACAAGAACGGCGAAATACTGGCTTAGATTAATGCAGTGAGACCAGTCCACACTTCGCATCTGCTATAGACACCAGATGCAAAATATAACACCAACGTTTTGGGCTGCAGAGGTGGAAAGAGAACTCAAGAGAAATTGGCCTGGGTTCAACATGACAAGTAGCCGATGCAAACAATAAAAATGTATGAAAGAAGATTAGAACAAGGCTAGAGGCGATCAGCAGGCAGGGAATCGAGGCAGAATGTAGCACGAAAGTTTCCTTGATTCTATCGTATGAAAGTATTCCAAACCTGGGATAAAGAGGTATATGTGCTCGTTCTAGGCAGAAAGGCGAGGTCAGGAATGACCTGATTTAGACTAGAAGCTGGAAGGCTAAAAAAATAAAGGAAGGAATGACGAATATGTACATATTTTGGCAAAATGTACCCACTGGGAACACCTGAGAAAAGCGCTGTTTCCTGAAAACTTTTTAAGGCAATTAGGGAATGATTGACATGTTGAGACCTATTTGTGAACCACACTAATTGTTTGAATATGGGCATTTTCCTAGCCAAAGTGAGGGAATCTAGAACCAAATTATTTTCTGATAAAAGGCAATAACTAATGTAATTGTAAATAATATATAATATGTTTCCGTTCATATATCTGTAAATAACGTTTTAGTCATTTAATGTTTATTTATTTATTATTATTATTGATTTATTTGTATTATTATTTGTTCCTCTTTCAAATTGTGTATCATATTTAAGTTTTACAGTCTAGGACCCCTGCATAAAATTTATTTGTAATTGTATATAGAATTTCATAACAATATACACCTACTACTTCTTCTTCTTCTTCTTCTTCTTCTTCTTCTTCTTCTTCTACTAAACCGTTGCCTACTAACGAAACCATACTTTGCAAATGGGTATTACGTTGCTATAGATGACTTTGACCGTCAGATGTTTAATGTTTTTGAGAGGGCGACGATTCGAATACCTCCTTTAATGCATTTAAAGCTTTCAAGTGTGCAGATTTATATTTGCATTCAAATTAACTTTCAAACTTACTTCGGTGAACATAATAATCGAAATTGCCACATTCCAGCTATGCTTTCGTGTTGGTATATCACACAGCATGTGAACAGGAATTACATACCTATACAAAAGGTAAACTTAGCTGCCTTAAAAACCTTTAGCGAAAATGGTGCCCATATACCAGGAATTAAAAACACATATACCAGAGACTAGCCTCTGTGGCATTTTTAAAGTGGTGTACCAAAAGTAAAAACCCAAAGTGGAAATGTATGTGGTTATCACATGGTATGGAATCAGTGCCCCAAAAAAGCATTTGACTTGAGAATAAATTGAAATTAGCAGCTTATTAAAGCAAGGTTAATCTCTGAAATTACTGGAGCTTCAGCAAGACACCAGAAGAGAACCTACAAGACAAAACATAATTATAGCGTGATCAAAGTCGTGTTATCCAATAAAAAGCGGATTTCTTCAAAGAAAAAGAAGCAGGAAAGGAGAGAAAACAGATATCTTAAGATCGAATCAAATGAACCGGGAGCATATTAATGTGAGTTATGCAAATAAATCTTTCATTGTGTTTTGTTTCGTTATTTATATTTTCAGCAGTTTTCTCCCTGGTAGAACAATGAAATTAAGTAAATTAGAACGCAAGATAAAATATGCCCTGGATTTTATTGTAGGTAGTTAATTACCTAGATTTGACATTTTATGTGAAAAAATTATACAATTTGATTAAAAATATGAGAAGACCCCTTGGCGTTAACTCTTACCAGAGTAAATAAATAGGCATAGCAAAACCCACGGCAAGATGAAAAAATAATATATTGTCGAAAGTGAATTTTAAGTGGCGCAATTGAAAACAAGCAACTTTTTTTTTAAAAGATAAAGATAGCCTACTGTGTCCTTAAGGGCAAAGGCCCCTAACAAGTAGAGAAAGTTCGCTTTTTCCTAACGTGGTGAGCTATTCTACGCTAGTTGTTCATATGCTGTTTAAGACACTCTGACTGATTTGTTCTTTGGTTACTCCATTTCTCACTGCACTAGTTGCTTCTCGAGAGATTTCCATTTTTCTCTCCCTCTTGCTACTCTTGACCAATCGGGAACCTGCGTGTTCCTCGAAGTGGTCTGTCCATCTTCTTCTGGGTCTGTCTTGTGTTTTTTTTTCCTATTCGGGGGTCTCATATGGAGATCTTGTAGGTTCACCTATTTGTCCTGCATTCTTGCGACGTGACCGCCCCATTGCCATTTTCTTCTGGTAGCTATTTGTGCGATGTCTGTTGTCTGAGATAACTGATTTATTAATACTATAGGCATTTTGTCCTTCAAAGTTATTCCCAGGATCTTGCGTTGCTGTTTCTTTGGCATATTTGAATTTTTTTAATCTTTGTTCAAACTTTAAGTTCACCTTGGTATTTCTTGATTGGCACTGAACTAATAGATTTCGATCTGTGTAAAATATGTGATTTGCAGCTTTGTAAGGGGAAAATTGATCACAAAAGATATGAATAAATTCAATACGCACACGACAAGCTGATTGGTATTTAAAATAACGTTTACAAACAACTTTTTTTGCTCTAGAGTATAATCACCTTCATGAATGAGTGTATAGTGTCTTGAAACCGGTAGAGAATGGACTTACCCCTACAGCAGACGATCCTGTACTGGAATTCACGCCTCCTTTCACGAACGGCAACGGAGAAAGCCGAGCCCGATTGCAGGTAGTGTGACTTTAACATATGTAGGAGGCTATCTATGTCGGCCTGCTAGCTCAGTTGGTTAAAGCGTCGGATTAATAACATGAAGATGGTGGGTTTGATTCCCCAAGGGGAATTATTATTATTTTTTTTTGTTAATCTTCACAACTTTTCTACTCTGCTCCTAATACAATATATGTACGTTTTAATGTTAATTATTAGAGAGGATAACGCATAGCTTGCAATTTTACTTTCATTTCATGTGCTGATTCCAAAAGCCCAAATAAAACAAATTCCACTATTGCTTCATGACTAAATAAACTGCACGCCTTGTTTTTTTTTTTTTTCTTGCAACATAGGTTGCAAATTTGGATTAGGATAGGTCAGATTTAAACAAAATAATATATGCAAAACTTATAATGTTAAAAGCGTATGCCTTTTCCCGTATCATTATTCCCTTGAGTATTATATTGCTACATTACAGATTCCCACTTGATTTCCTCGTATACTGAATGTCATTAAGTATTTAAATACATCCCAAAAAGTTAATTTTTGGTGTAACGATTGCTTGTTTCCTTGCGTTATGGCTGTTCCATCCGCGTGCATTTGAGCTCAGTTCGTGAAAGAAGACGCGACTCTCGTCTGTTTGTTGGGGCAAGTGAGAATACATTCAGAAAACGATATTCAAGGCATATAAAAGGAGAGAAGAGAAGCAGAGTTAAAGTGTGGGTGCCGTCGGCTGCGCTTGGCCAAAACGTAAAACATGGTTTGAATGCACAAGTTTTATAACTAAAGTCCTATATGCTCACATATTATTAGCAAGTTAACATGGGCGTTAACTGCTTTAACGGACAAAGTTAAAAATTGTTGTAAAAAGTGTGACAGCATCCAGTATGTTTGTCTTAAAAGTTAAGTATTCAAAATGCCATGCTATCACCGCCTCAGTAGTAAAAACGGCTATTAACAACAACATTCAAAATGCCATGCCAGTTGTTCGGGTTATAATTTAGTTAGCATGCTATGGTTGTTTTTATTCAACAGTTTGAAGACAAAGCAAAACTATCTAAGCTAATATACACATAGTTGCGTTGTGTGATGATCTCTTATGCAAATATAAAAACATTTAATTCCATATTAGGTAATATAAGAGAAAATTACATATCCATATATTCCAATGATGCGTAAAGAGGAATAAATTTTATTTTGATGAAAGAGCAAATTGCCTTTTATTAATATTATTTTTATAAATTTCTTTGTTCTAAAAGTTTGAGAACTGCCAAAATTCCAACTGATATCCGGTGATATTATGAAGTTAAACATAGTTTAAAGTTATATGAACAGAATAAACCATTTTTATAGTGTAAATAAGATACTCCACAAGTTACTTTCAAAAATATTCATTATGTGCTCTACTTAATTTTGTATTTCTTTCCAATACATATTCCTTGCTTTATACCTTCTGCGAATTAATAAACATTTTATACTTTAAACGATTATCATTTAATAGTTTTTTAATGAAATGGATTAATTTAAATTCTGCACTTTAACTTGTCCGTTCAATTAATGTACAGAAAAACTGTTTCTAATACCGGATGCGAAAAAAAGGTCCGTTACGCAGGAGCTGTGTAAATTAAATTAATTTCTCACCTAGTAGAATAACTGTAAAAAAGAAATAAAATCCAAATTATGCACGTGTTAATTAATGAAATGAAACAAGTTATGGCATTACTGTGTGGTATTATGGGGAACAAAATTAGAATTCTTATAATCCATTGAGTATCACAAAAGAGAAACCACATTATTATTATTATTATTATTATTATTATTATTATTATTATTATTGAGATTAAACTACAAAAATTAATGGTATACCTTTAATTGAATGGAATATATAGCCATAATAGACAAAGCTATACTGTGTGAGTATTTTTAATTATTTTTAAATGTAACCGTGTTTATGAACTGAACCCTTGATATTATCTTTATATTCACTAAAATAGAGAGAAATAACAGAAAGTTTCGAGTTACATTGTGTATTTAAGATGATGTTCATATGTTTCAATAAAACAAAAACCTTTTACTATTTAAAAACAATTGCAATGTACAAAGCATATAGAAACAATCGAAAGTTTCATCGATTTTCACTGTCTTTGAAATTTAATATAATTTAATTTGTTACTGTAGTAAAGGCATGTAACACAAACGTTTTCTGAAGGTTATTACAGAAGCTCTTACATACAAATATAATTGTGAAACATATATTAAATTAATATTTAACATTTGCTATCTTCATGACGATGCTTTGGTTAAATATAAAAAATATATATCATTATAAATACAGTTTATTTGCCTAATTAATTTGTCCACTGGTTTTAAAACAATAGAGAGAAAATTAAACGAAAGAGCGCCTTTTAAATTTCGGTTTTGAAGTATACCCCCTACTTCTAATGGTCCAATTTCTCTAATTTTTATAAATTATTATTCTTATTATATTCAAATGGTATATATCGACTTTTTTGTGAATAAACAATTATTTGCACCACTAGAGCAATTTTTAAATTTTGGAATTTAGGTAAACCCCCACTCCTAATGGCTTGGTGTCCCTGATTTTCAGTAAGCATTTTGCTTATTTTATCTAAATGGTATATACGAAATTTGTTGCGAAAAAACAAATATTAATGGTGCTAGAGCGATTGTTAAACTTTGGGCTGCAGCTAACCCCCCCTTCCAATAGTTTGATTTCACTGATTTTCGGAAACTATTTTATTTCAATGGCATATACCGAGTTTTTTTTAAAAATAAAAAATAAAATTGCCGCTGAAAGAGTGTTTCCCCACTCCTAATGGCCCAATTGCCATGATTTTCGAAAACTATTTTATTAATTTATTTTAAATAAACATAAGATATTTATTAAGAAAACAATTGCGGCGTTAGAGTGATTTAAACTTTTTTTTTTTTTTTTTTTTAATATTTTGGTTTTAGGTTAACCCCTTCCCCTAATGATCCAATTTTGCTGGTTAACGAATGATGTATAATTTTTTTTATCATTGTCATTTTCGGTGCCTAGTAGGTAGGCTTGATGGAGATTTTAAGTTTTTCAAAAATCGCTTCGTGAGTTGTGATCGTAATAGTTACGTCGCCGTCGATGTGCATGCCGACATATTGATGGTCAAATTTGTGGTGTTATAATGGAGACGCCGCCGTCATCGATGCTGCCGTTGTAGACATTGACGTAACTAACATCACTACAATATGCTCAGTTAGTTCAGGGTTTGGTACCATAGCTGGATTTTTCAGATTTATGCTTCTGGGTGACCGGAGTGTGATTTTAAGTATAACAAAATCACTACGGATAGAGATCTATGGAGTTTGTTAATGTTTTGCATTACCACCAACAGTACACTTTTCTGAGTACGATATCCTCTAAGGATATAATTATATGCAGACTGAATACGAGACAGACGTGTTATAATTTATATTTCTCTCCCAAAAACTGTGTATGGGTATTAATTCCCACTCTTAACTCCTATAATTTACAACACATGTTAAAATACAGTTTCTTTATAACGGAATAAATACCTCGATTTCTGCTAATGGAGTTTAAAACACGACCTCTCTCGACTGGATCCAACGCATAACTAACAAATTTTGAGATATAAACAGTCACTTATTACAATAGGATTGTAATAATACTATACATTACAATGCATTATATTTTAATATACGGATACAAAGAGAATGGAATTCGTTCGTTTCTATTTAGTTGCAATAAAACTGTCAGTCTTCTGTTTCATTGTTGGTACACATTATTAATATTGTTACGCGTGCTATTGGTTGATTCACTTAGTATTGCTATTTTCTCATCTGTAGTTTTATCTTTTCATATTCTTGGGTATGTATGTGATCCTTTGAATCGTTACATTTTTATATTATAAATATTGTCATAAATGCCAACAGAAAAACATTAAGACATACATTGTAATAGCACTTATCTGATATATAAATTGTATACAAACGAGATTACTAGATTTATACCATTTAAAACATATTACCAATGAATATTTGTTATTTGAATTGAAAATTAAAGCCATTACCTACATTAAAACATGTGCAAATGAGCTTATTAAATTTATATGATTATAACATGTTATCAATGAATGTTTGGAGCTTTAAATCGAATATTATGGTCTTTATCTTACATAATAACATATGTAAATGAATTTATTAATTAATAAAAACGCATGCAAATGAACTTATTAAATTAATATTGTTAAATCGGACATTTTTCGTTTCAGGGTGCAACCGCAATAGCTTACATTCCTTCGGGATTCGCTACAAGATGTACAAATATTTTACCAGTAGAGGGGGCATATATCGAACTGTTCCATCCTTCAATATGGAGCTACAGACATCTATATGGATCAACGTAATAGATACGTAAGAACGTGACATGCGTTCATAGCCAGTCAAACCAATGTCATTGTTGAAGGCGCACCTCAATCAAACCACAAGTCACGCATTTCACTCGGTACAGGTAGGTCTTCATGAAAGTGGTACGGCGTTCTGGGAACAGTGCGTGTTTAAAAGCATTACTGTAAATATTTATTTAAGATAAGCTATTGCGTTTTCTGTCCTTTCGATAATTCACAAAGACAGTTGTAGCTTTGGAATTAACAACGAACCGTCCAGTAATTTTTCGACCCCTTAGTACTAGATAATTCTTTGTGTATATTTTATTCGCACCTGTACACAAATGTATTCTATGTAATTAACGGCAATATATGTTCTGGAACTAGTGTAAATCTTTTCTTAATGGCTTTAAAAGCAAATAACTCACTTTCCTCTTTTGCAGGGTAACCTAAATTGGACTTAGGATGTTCTTCAATTCATATGCTCAGATATTTATTCAACATATCTCCACTAAGAATAGGAAATAAAAGTGTAATGCGGTTTAACTAATAATGAAACACGTAAAAGACAGTTGAAAAAAACAAAAGACAGTTGAAAACAACAACAAAAGAAGTACGGCAATGTAACCAAAGTCTTGACTGCCAGGAATATAAAACAAAGCATCTGGCTCGGTGGCAAGCCATTAGGAAGAAGATAGCTGTAAATTTAAAGCCCGCGATATTCCACGCGATTTACACCCAGAGTCTGGATCGCGGCCAGCCCTAATCCCTTAGTGTTGGGTAGAATTATAGGATTCTTGCTTGTGCCGAGATTATATACGGCTTTGCCGTCTTTTATCAAACATTTGCAGGTGTTTTAAGCAAGGTGTTACCAGGAAAAGCTGACCTTTGTGTAGCATTGTTCCACTTTACGCCCGAACAACAGTGCAATATAAAAGGCTGCTTAAAATGTTGAATTTCATATGTTTCTAGAAAATAGATTTCAGACACTGTTCCAGATGTATAATTACTTGAAAATAGCTACGTTTATAAACTTTTAAGCAATATAGCATCTGGTCTCGAGATAGTCTTTTGTTCTAGGTTAACTTGGAGTTTTGGACTGCTCGATTCTGATAGAAAAGAGTTATATCAGAATGATAATGCAGCTGTAAATTTTAATAGATTTTTATGCCATGCACAATTCTCTTTCATAGTACTCCATCATTGGAACTTCTCTATAGTATGCATACTAATATTTGTTTCCTTGCTACTTGTTAAGCCATATATAGATGGGATCAAAATATACTATACAATGACCCTCCTGCACCATTTTTTAAATTACGATAATTTCCCTGCGGTACATTGATGTAAAACAATAAAATCCCATATTACACTTTGCTTGCTTGAACATTCTGTACTGCAGGAAAATCTACCTTCCGGCTTAGAAGAGCCACATGGTATAACAACGTGCACAGTAAATTGACAATGGAGCATCAGGTGGGGTAAGGTTTACAGATTATTTTTAATTTGTTGCGACGCTTCCGAAGTCCCTTGTCCCCCTCATAGAAGTTCGAGCCCCTTTCGAATGGCTGCTGAAATCAGATGCCAGAGCGATTATTTCATGAGTTAATTCTACCACTACAAACCATTCACCATTAACCCCTGTCTCTTGACCAAGCATCTCTGAAATGATGAACAAGGAAATGAAATAAGGGAATGAGAGACAGGGAAATTCGTGGAAAGCAAATATTCATTCCAGCATTTACCTAAGTGACCAGGACAAACCACGAATAAAAACCAAAGTCGATCTGACCGACCCCAAGGGACTTGAACCAATTTAAAAACCTATCGTTGGGAGATAAATTAGAGAACACCTTATGTTAACGAAGAAGATTAAACATATAAATTGTTCAACACGTTTTAAAAACATTTATGGCAATTATCTATTGCAAATATTCTATTTTCTCTAATGTGCATTACAGATCCCCCAAAATTGTAATAGTACCAATTATATTTATTTGTTAACAGATAAAAACTCAATAACATATTTATATACTGACTTAAGAGTATTTCTAAACAAATTTAACAGCTCACCCTATTGACGGCCATTTATTACATATAGAAAGATTGAATTATAAAGTGCAGCAATGATTTAAAAATAACTACATGATTACACATGCTGTAAATATTATAGTTGCATCACATTGTTCACGTTTACACGACTTACAATGACTTCTTAGGGCAGTTGTGTTCTCTATTTCTTAACCATTTTCCCTCTTTTTAACAGTTGTCTTTAAGACGCGGGTTATGTAAATGCTAAATTATTTAGGAATTGTAAAATAGCAAAAATAAATAAACATGTCTAACTATAAATATTTAAATATGTAGGGCATATATAGAGAGTGGGGGCAGAATGTGAAAGAGAAAGTTCAAAACTTAAATATTACAAAATTGAAAACTTCAGAAAAATTTTGATTTAGATTTTGAAGTGCTTTTTTTTAAAGCCTGCATAGCTATTTTCTATACATCTTTACGCTAATTTAAATATATGCAATTTCATTAGTTGAACTGCCATTTAGCTTTTATTCTTTGTCGCAAGGTAAATACTTTTCATTGCTTCTTTTTATATGTCTTTTTATCTAATTCATATTGCTTTTCTTCCTTTTTGGAAAAAAAAAAAAAAAAAAAAAAGGAAACAATATGCCATTTGCACACGCAACCAATTAATTAGATTGCCCGATGTTGGTAGTAGAACTCAGAGTCTCCTATAATAATTATTACAATTAAAATTACAAAACGGAAGTTAAACTCATATACACATTAGAAAGGGGAGAAAAATTAACTCTTGATCGATCATTTCTTTTTAACTCAAACTTTATTTAACATAAGAACCTGAGCACTAAAATAATTTGCAGGCAGTTAACCATGTGAAGTTTAAAGTTCATTCACAGGTATGAACCAGCAGATTCAAGCAAACGTTACAGCTATCAGCTACACATATTGAACCCTCCTGCTCCTGAAGACCCTTCATGACATAAGCGGAAATTGCAGTAGAGTCCGTGTTATAGGCATCAAATCCGGACCAGACTTCCGTTGCCGCCAAATAACTTTCCGCTTTCAACAGCGACAATCTTGCAGTTCGTCTTTGAGTCTCGACCTTGTGTACAGAAGATGTTTAAGAAAATTCCTAAGCTCTATCAGAGGAACGCAAGGATATTAACATGAGAATTTCGAGAACCACATAACATTTTACTATCCGATATAATCGGGAAATATATGAGAAAAAGGAAACGATTTTATTGCGTGTTAATTTAAACACATATAAACAATTACTAAAATACCAAGGGTGCCAAAAAATGTATACACATTTCAAAGTTGGACCGAAAAACAACAGTAATGTGTAGTATGATGTTCTGTAATCAGATGTGGCTCACATGCATTATGATAGCGTTGCTACAACAAGAATCATTTAACAGCGAAAAGCAATTTTGAAGCGGCATTGGAAAACCGAGAATGTTGTTGAAGTTCAAAGGCAATGGAGAGATGTGTACAGAACTGAACCGCCAACGCGAGTAACAATTCGTCTTATCCGCCATTCATACACTCCATGGAAATGAGGAATTTTACTTCCAACAGGATCGTGCATCACCACATTACCACCGAAATGTATGTGATACCTTGATGACAATCTTTCAAGACAATGGATAAGACGAAGAGGTCCGATTGAGTTTCCACCGCGTTCTCCGGATCTAACTCCGTTGGACTTCTACCTATGGGGAACTCTTAAGGATGTTGTATACCGTAGAAAACCAGTTACACTGACAGCACTTCGGGAAGAAATTGAAACGGCATGTGCTGCAATCGATGAGGACACTTTCACAAACGTTCAATCAGTAATTCAACGTACTCAGAAGTGTATCGACGTCGATGGTGGCATTTTGAGCAACTGTTGTAACTGTAAAAATCTAAGATGATTAGTGCTCATCATTTTCTGTTGTGTGAATTCAGTTTTGTTATGTTAACACAGTTTTTTCTTTGCTTGAAGTGTGTATACATTTTTGGCACCCTCTGTATAAATATTTTTTAATTCTACAAAGATGAACAATATAAACATATGCCTACATAGGGTCCAGAAACGCCTTCTGCTTGACAGCTTTGTCTTGCTGTTAATGAATATAAACTAGTAACAATTCCTCAACACTGAATTGCTACAGCAACTATGTTTTTTTTTATCATTATATAATGAAAATTCTCTTTTTGTTTATTACTACAGCGAGAGCACTCTAAAGTGCAGTGGCGGCTGGTGCACATTTTATTTGGTGGGGCACAATTTATGAAAATAACATTTCATAGAATTTAAGAACATGAATTTATCACACTAAT
Source organism: Metallyticus violacea (assembly GCA_030762175.1). Taxonomy (NCBI): domain Eukaryota; kingdom Metazoa; phylum Arthropoda; class Insecta; order Mantodea; family Metallyticidae; genus Metallyticus; species Metallyticus violacea. Next base: position 22,889,774 of record CM060841.1, read on the forward strand.
CTGCCAGGAAAAGAAAGCAGATATAGTCAAAAGTAATTTTATGTAGCGGTATTCAATTTTTATTTGTTGTAAGATATTCAGCTACACTAAAGCATTAACTTCAGTTTCTCATGCGTTTCATATCTTGGTTAATATATTTATTTTAGTGACTAAGATTAACTTCTTTAAGGTTTTGGTGTAACTTCCATAAATATAAGGAAGGAAAAAAAAAAAAGCATATCTTAAAAACATGCTGGTAACCGAAAAGTTGCATATGAGACGTGTTTGTGCCCGGTGGTTTTCAAGACTGCAGGTTACTTGAACAAAAGAACTTCCGCGTGCAGGCTTACATGCAATTGAAGAGAAGCTAGAGGCAATCACTAATCATTTCGATCCTGAAAGCAAACAGAAAAGCTCTGTGGGGAAATTTCCACCTTCATCATACATACAAGTGCTTTTGCTTCTATTGAGAAAGTTACGTACTGCCATGGGTGGCCGAGATCGTTTAGGCGCGGACTCGTGAGCGGGTTCGAATCCCGCCAGGAATGTCCTCCGTGACTGAGGTTTTTTTTTTCTAGGATTTCGCCAATCCTCATAAATGCCGGGGAAGTAGCCTGAACTTAGGTCTGGAATGTTTCCTTCTTTAAAAAAATATCCTTTCCCAATTTATCATTTTATTTTATGCATCATCAGTGCCCACCGCCTGTGGTGCCTCAGATGTAAACACGGACATTACACACTATTAAAAAAAAGAATGGTTTACCAGCACCTCGTACCTGCACACACATCTGTAGCTGGACAATAGTACACAGATGTCCCGAAAACTCTGTAAGGCCATATGACACACAAAAGACCACATTTCTCTGCAACAAGTTGGATGCTATACCACGAAAATACACGACTGCACATTGCAATTTTAGTTACTACATATCTCACCAAAATAAACGTGAAGTGTGTATCTGACCCTACCTATAGTCCAAATTTAGCCCCGAGTAATCTTGTTCTTTTCCCAAAATTGAACAAACACCTTCGTGTGAAGCATTTCTCTGGTGAAGGCCGAGGAGGCGATTCTGAGCGATGTGTGTACAATTGGCAGCAACGCCGAGACAAGTGCATTGCATCCAACGGTAACTACTTTGAGATACCATCAACTTTATAGGGACGAGTAAAGTTTAGCAATGATCATTCTTTATTGAACAGCCCTCGGATCAGCCATTCTCACTTAGGATGGAGAACAGCTTGAGCAAAGGGATTTGGTTACGGCTTTAGGACTTAGCAGCACAAAGTAGAGATACTGTCGCCACAAGATACACATGACCAGCTAAGTGTGCTTAAAGAGGGGCAACAGAAGTCCACAAAAAACTTAATTCAGAGTGTAAATTGCGCATGCTTTAAAAATTACGCTAACCATGACACATTCTGAAAAATAAATATACTAACACTTTATAGAGGAAGCAAAAATAAATAATTATGCATCTATACTGAGTTAGGTTTATACGGAAAGCATTTATTTATTTCATTATTAGGTTCTACGTGACATTGAAAATGATTTCTTTTCTTCCCTCACCTCTTCCTTTCTTTCGCGTTGTTCTGTAGAGAATGCCAAAGACAGTCGCGAGCCTTGCTATGTTTACAAAGGATGTATCGATCGAGTTGGTATATTTTTATTAAATTGTGGAAGAAGCAAGGAGGTTTTTCGGAAACTTAAGGGGCACTACATTCTTCAAGTCAGGAACATAGAACGTTCCTGTGTAGTAATACTGTACTCTACCAAGCAAGATAGCTTAATCGGTAACGCTTGATACAGGTGCCTTAGGTTTTCGTGGTTTACTTAAGTGAATGGTTATTTTCTTTTCACGAATTTTCAGCTCCCATTTCTTTCCATAGTTCTGGTTGCTGGACAGAACAGGTGCTGGGCGTGGCGATGGAGTTTCTCTTTAGAGAATTCCTATCCAGGCTTCTGGTTGGTTCTGCTTGGATTGGATTATTTGGGTAGGAGGAGAATATTTCGGTATTTCAACTTTGCTCAAGAGCTGGCCGGATGTATCAACCTCCGGGGAAGGCACCTCCGGGAGTAAGGGATAAGCTAATTGTTGTTGATTTGGTTTATTTACGGACGCTCTTTAACCCTACAGGTCATCAGTGTCCCATTCATTTCAGGGTGTGAAACGGTCGACAAATTTTACTTAGAGATCTCTTTTTTCAGGCTTGAGGTTCTTTATCGTGCTGTAAATGTACAACATGAGACCCACGGCTTTACTTCCCTTTCGAAGGAAGCCATTCTTAGGATTTTTACACCCAAAAAAATCCATCGATCCTGGAAGGATTTGAACCCGCGACTTTAGGTTTAGGAGGCAGGTACACCATTACACCACCAGGACCGACGGGATAAGATAAGGGAAAAACCTGGCGGTGACGCACGAATGTACCATTGCAAAGGGCAAGCCACCGTCACACCGCACCCTTACTTTCGATTCATTAACAGAATCGCTGAAATGAAATGAGAGAGCCGAAATTTCGTGGAAACGAAAGATAAATTCCTAGCATTCGCCTGGGCGAATAGGGGAAATCACGGAAAAAAAAAAAACTCTAGGTCAGGATATTCGGCCACAATGGATTTGAACCCCACACCTCCCAAGTTTTATGCTTGGTCGGGTTCTGCTTGAGGCCCCTCAGTTCGCCGTCTTGGCTGTCGGCATTTGGGACTTTCCTTCCGATGAATCATTATGTGTCATATCTTCTCCAGAAGTGTCCCCTTGGGGGCTTATGTACAAAAGGCGCCGTTAGAGTGCCACGGTACCGAAGCATCTTCCTCCACCCTAATTATCCTATGTCATATTTTATCGCAATGGTGTAGCCTTTCATTGGGAAATTAAACAAATTTACTATCAATAAAAGAATATTTCAGTATACAACTGAGTTTCCACAGCCTGTTGGATGATTCCAGACAGACATATTTTATTTTATATTCTTCGACGTCCCTATTCGCCTGCTTTGAGTAAGCTATATTATCTCAGGCGAACAATTACATACAGCATTAAGACACTCTTAAATTTTCGGTTCAACTAAATGAAAAAGCTTTATGATTATAAGGAATACTCACTATGTTACCATTCATAGTTAATAGACAATTATAACACAAAAAGCGATAAAACACAGCACTGTCATCTCTTGGAGAAAACTCTACTCTCCAATTTAATTTGCGGTAAAAATTAAGCAGCTAGTAATGAAAGAGGAGGGAAGGCTTCGTCTGTTTTAATTAATTATTCTCAACATTACTCTCTACTCCCTTAACATTAAATGAAGATATTGTCTTATCACACTAAAGTAAGAAAACTTTCAAATTAAGTGCCTATTCGTATTTGTTAAACTCATGGGGAGCTAATAATAAAATATACTCTGAGGTTTTATATATTTTTAAAATTACACATGGCTTACACTTTCTGTCAATTGAAACACTTAATATTAACATATTTGATTGGCTGTTTATCATTTAAGTACTAATGAAAAATTAATGCTAACTTTCCAGAATATATTTTTAAATTAAATAACACGAGCATTAAGTTTTTAGTCTGTCACTGTGCTTGTTTAACCATTCTTCAAAACATGTAATAATATTACATTTAATTTTTATTGCATTCAGCATTTAAAAAACATATTAATGCAATAATAATAAAAAATGACTAATTTACTCCAGCAATATCAGATAGGTTCGTATTTAATATGAAGAGTACAAGGGAAAAACAATCCACTTTTCACTTTTTTATAGAAATCTAATTTGAAGTTTGAAAACGCTACAAAATTAAGCACATTAGGCTAAAAAGGAATGGTTTTTTTTAGAATAATTCTTAAGGTAGTTTTCTAACAGACAGTTTTTTTTTAATTAGTGTCATGTTTATTTGTTCACCACATAATTGTAGATAAAAATAATCTTAAGTTCACTAACTATATTAAGGAATGTACCAAATTATACCAGATATTTGCTGAAGAAAATATAAACATTAATGCAACACTGTTGAAAACAATCATTCAATTAAAATTATTCATTGTCTATTACAGGTAACATTGACAAATAGAATAGAGCATTTTCAGGCACTGTAGGTATTGTTATTTTGCCTTATAAAGTGGAATTAAACCTGAATAGGAACGGGCAGGCTGCTCATCTGTCTGTCTGCGGTTGTTCGACTGGTTATTGTTCTAGAAGAGGTTTTGTCAGCTACAATTCCTAGTATTTCTCTTATCTTCATTTGGCATGTCTTTCCTGTATTCTTTATTAAGAAACGAAGACCACGTTTTAAAAATATCCTGGGAACCATCAATGACATTGAAGGGAGTTGGTTTCACGTGACATATTCTGATGTGCTCATTGCAATCGCTGGGTGTTTCAGCATGAACTTTTTGATTTATTAAACCCACACATTTATCACATTCTATATAACTATGGCCTCTAATGGAAAGGTCACTTTTACTGATTTAAATATATTGTACTTATGAACCATTGCATGAATGAAAGGAATAATTATATACTTTTTATTTTGGCTGGTGTACGCATCATAAAAATGTGCAAATTTCGAACTGATGGATCCAGGTGATGGAAACAAAAGTCAAGCAACATTGGTGTAGCTTCATCAGCTCTCTTTGTTTCTGTGATATTATTGTAGATATTTTATACAGAACTCGGATTGTTCATCCCTTGGACACAATTTTTTTTCAATGCTGATTTTAATGGACTACATGGAATGTGTTAGAATTTAGTACAACGTATCTACAACGTATGACACCAAAATCTCAAATTTAATCAAAAGTGAACTTTGATTGTTTTTAATATTCTAATGAAATTTGAAAAAAAAAAAAAAAGAAAAAGCAGTTCTGTAGGGAAGAATTTTTAATTTAGGCCAAGTAAGATCACATTCTTCATTCTTATCGCCGCATTGCTCGTATGATCTGTGCATTGTCCGTAGCCTATGTACGAGGGGAGAATTTTCAATAGATTGCATATACTGACTAGAAATGAAGATTTTCTTTCTTTTTTATTTCCCCTGCGTTTTATAAACACCTGTTACTTACACTTAAGCAGATAGTCTATTTCGGACCAACTGAGACAGTTGGTAAAAATAGAAAATGTGGAACTTTGATAAAATATCCCTAAGAATAAAAATGCTCTTCATGCGTTCAAAGTTATTTTTGTGCAAAAGTGGTGTAAGGTTCTCAGGTCAGGGTCACTGAAACAATTTGATATGCAAGAACTTAGCGCAACTGGTTTTTATAATCAGGTTTACTGTTCCTCACATTTGCAAGGCAATGAAAATTTCAGCTAAGCAAACACGAAAGGGAGAGGCCAGAAAGAGAAAACAAAGAGAGAAAGGAAGAAGAAAAAAAAAATACTCGTATCTGTAAGTTGGGCGTGCTAGCAAGCAGAAGCTATAAAAGGTAAAAAGGGCATGAAAAAGTTTCTACTTCCTAAAGGGAAAGCTTCGTAATAATAAAATAGTAAGAAGAAAGTTGAGAAGTCAATGTTTTTACCTGCAGGCAGCCTTTCCTCCCCATCTTTGGCAGCTTTTGCAGCAAAAGAAACAAAGAAGAAAATGAAACTATTATTTTATATCTTGCACACAACCTCAACAAAGTAAGCCAAAAAGCAACGGTGCCACTCATTTACAAGTTTAAACGTTGCCAATTTTGTAATATGGCGTCAGTACCTTTAAAACACAACAGACAGTGAGAGGAAAACAAAAGCGTCGCGCACCGTTGCCATGGTTACTTCGTTGAGAAATACAGTTAGTAAACGTTACACATATAACGTTTAGTTTATAAATTATTGTTTACTTTTAAAGCAAGTATTATCATTTTGTTTTTCAATTGTCCAATAGACACTTACGTATATTTCTGTTGCACTTCCAGTAAAATCATCTCTTGGATGAACTCTGCTATTACTAAGATACAAAGATAAACATTAGTGCATATAAAAGTAAGTAACTAACTCTTGGCAGAGCTGGCTTGAACAATCTCACAATGGATTTTACTCTGTATATCTTTACAGAGCTAACAAATTGTTACATATTTGAAACACGTGTAACTCAGGTACATAACACTGGTAACAATGGACAGAAAAACTTATTTCTGTACAATGTTAGCCCCCTACACAATCCGACACATATCTAACCTATGGTCAAGTTCCTTTCAGACACGTTGAAAAGGCACCATCAATTGCTCCAATGACTTCTATAATGAAGCGGGAACATAGCTCTATCTTTAACCTCCACAGGGAAAAAAAAAAAAAAAAAAAAAAAAAAAAAAACACAGGTTCTCACGTTTGGGGATTTGGAGGACAAAGAAGTGTTTTGTTATCACGGACAATTCATCACTTAATTTCTTCTGACTTCGTTGTAAATTTTGGGCGTGCGCCATCCTGTTGAATAGCGAAACCAACTATGTCCTGTTCACTCTGCGGTAGGAGCCATTGCTGTAGCATTATGTATATGCATTGTTTTAATTGTTGTATACAGTATTTGTTGATTTACCATTATTGTGGAAATGGTCGTTACTTGGAAGTGGCAGTTAACAGAGTGGCATGGAAGTTTATAGAAAGGAGCGGTCGTTTGCTTTAACGTGATTGGATGTCGAGAGTATACTCACTAAAAAGTAGTTGAAATTGGGGTGATGTGTTGTAGTTCTAAAGAGGAAGGAGCGGGTGATTCAATTTACCAAAATTCAAAAGTAGGGATAAAAAAGAGTATTAAAATTAAAATGGAGGAAATGTAGGTTATGTTCAAAGCAATAACGGAAGATATAAAGGAGATAAAAACAAGCGATTCAATTTACCAAAATTCAAAAGTACGGATAAAAAATGGGCATTAAAATTAAAATGGAGGAAATGAAGGTTATGTTCAAATCAATAACGGAAGATATAAAGGGGATAAAAAATGGGCGATTCAATTTACCAAAATTCAAAAGTAGGGATAAAAAGGGGCATTAAAATTAAAATGGAGGAAATGAAGGTTATGTTCAAATCAATAACGGAAGATATAAAGGAGGTAAAAACAGGGAGGCGAGAATAGAAGAGAAAAAAGAGAAGAGCATGGAATATATAAAACATAGATCGAACGGCTCGAAAAAGAACTGAGAAGTGAGCTAGTTATAATTATAATGGAGAAATCGGCGGAAGAGAGCAAGAAGCTGCATGTAGTGAGTGGTATTTGGAGTGGAAAAAAGAAGAGGAAAAACCGTGGGAAGAAGTGGAAAAAGTAATTGAAGGAATATTGGGCAACAATCGGACAGATAGCAAATTACAGATTTCTGGAGAATCCGACGAAGGGGTGAGAGATCAGGTCAATATTAGTTAAATTAGACACAATGTATGTGAAATGGAACGTATTAGGCAAAACTGGGAAATTAAAAGGAACAAGGATATTTATTGAAAATGATTATGGAAAAAGAGATCAAGAAACAAGAGCGAAATTAATAACAAAGATGAAGAAATCCAGAAATGAAGGGAGAAGAGTCTTTTTGCGTGGTATGCAGTTATGGATACATGGAAATCCGATGACGCAGCTTCAAGGCCAAGGAACGAGGGCTAGAGGGGCAGAGCGGAGGAAAAAAGAAACGGGAACAACCTGTGGACAAGGGACTAGCTTGCGGCAGAGAGGGGAGGAGCGTATAGCAGCAAAGATTTTAAGGGCGTCCCGAATGCGACTCCATGAAATAGGTGAGTGTAGTAAATGACATGGTGCGGAAAAGTGGAAGGAGCGAATCAACTGGCCAGCAGACGGACTGGGAAGCAAGAGGTTGGAGTGTGATGTCATCGTTACCCTTGAGGAGTATTATTGAAACAGAGGTGCTAAAAACTCAGGAACAGAGAAAAGGGTTGCAACAGCAAAGGCGAAATTAGAGCAATTTATATGAAAGAAATGGAAAATAAGTTCCTTGATGATAATAAATGGTGATTAAAGGAAGAGGATATTTATGAGAGAATAGTGGTAAGGGGTAGAAAGTAGAAAATAGGATCTATTGCATATACAACCAGGGTGTTAAATGTACAGATCCTAAAACAAACGCACTCCAAGAATAGTATATAGTATATAATATTATAATATATATATATAATAGTATAGTATATTGTATATTTAGTAACGTTAATGTAACATTGCACTGGGAGAGTTAATTTTGAAATTTCTTTAGTTTGCTGACTTCTCTACACATTACTAAATAAGAATTATATATTTTTGGATTAAATCATCTATATTTTACAGAATTGTATTTTATATTTTATAATAAAATTTCATAATTAGAAAGTGATACATTACACTATAATTGTTTGTTTTGATTTGATGCTTTATCCGAAATATGTCAGAATATGAGATGTTGGAAATCACTAAAAATGTTATGTGCTCCCAAAATTGAGAGCAATGCGTTTAAATACCGAAGGGATACAGAAGTAATAAAAATGTATTTTTGACCATAGGTAGGCAAAAACTAGAATATGTAACGGTATTAAAATTCAGGACAAGCTGTACTTCTTTTTTTCATAGCCGATGGACTAATTCTGAAAATCGCAGCAACGTTCCATGTGATGTGCATTTTCCACGACGATTTCGTGAAACATGACCAAGGAAATTGTCACGTCCCCTCTTACTGTCCTGTCCTTGGTCTCCCGCTGTTTGTCTTGTACCGCCTTATTGCCCTCACGTCTGGAACGAATGAGTATATTAAACAAAGGGGAATCCCCCTAGCACGAATACGCGACATGCATTACAAGTGCCGTTCTCTTTGCTTGCATTTGTCTCCCAGTGAGTGAGTGAGTGTGTGTTTTCTTGTCTCTTGGTACACAATTTCTCCAGCAATTTAATATGAGAAGTTGCACCCAGAAGAGTCGAGGAAAGATAGTCCTAACTGTGACGGAACTAATTTTAATGTGCGGCGGGGGAGGGAAGCCGTAACTAGTTTATTTGGCTTTACCCCAAGGGCAGAAACCACAGAAAAATGTGTACAAAACGTCACTCAACGAAATGTGAAAGTAGATAAAAAGTAAACGACACGGCATTTTGGAACAGTTCCAACAGAATGTTAGAACTCTTTTATCTTCGTAATAATGCCCATTATGAAACATATCGAGTGTGCCAAAATTGTATACACACTTTCACAGTAGATATCTATTTAATGTATTTCAAAGTTGAACCAAAAAACCACAGAATTGTGTTACTACACAATGATGTTTTATAAACAGATGTGACTCACATACATTATGATAGCGTTGCTACGTGACAGGTAAATCAACAATAAACAAAAGAAGATAAGACTATCGTATTATTTTCTGTAAATATATGTGACTCAATTACATTATACTAGCGTTGCTAAAACAAAATATAGCCAAGATTTGAACAGCGGAAAGCAATTTTTAAATGGTATTGGAAAACCGAGAATGTTGTTGAAGTTCAAAGGCAATGGAGACATGTGTACAGAACAGAACCGCCAACGCGAGTAACAATTGCACGCATTCGAGACAAATTTGAGACTGGTGGTATCGTATACCGTAGAAAACCAGCTACACTGGCAGCACTTCGGGAAGAAATTGAAACGGCATGTGCTGTAATCGCTGAGGACACTTTCGCAAACGTTGCTCAATCAGTAATTCAACGTACTCGGAAGTATATCGACGCCGATGGAGGACATTTTGAGCAACTGTTGTAACTGTAAAAGTCTAAGATGATAGTGCTCATTATTTTCTGTTTGTGTGAGTTCAGTTTTGTCATGTTAACACAGTTTTTTCTTTGCTTGAAGTGCGTATACATTTTTGGCACCCTCTGTATAGTAAAAGTACAAGGGTAGCATCTATTGTTTGATATACACGTGAAACTGAAATAGATGGTATTAGTATGTAACGCTAATGCTAACCAATAAACGTTTTTTTTTTCTGAAAATTCCATCAAACATTACATTATTATATTTGAAAATGTAGAAAACTCGGAATGTACTAATAACAACATCGGATAGAACCTGACGTAGCTCATTTTGATCCCATGCACATTTTCTTTTATAGACGAATTGCTAAAAGTTAATTCAGAAGGAGAAAGTTTACAGGAATCAAATGGTGACGTGTCTAAACTTGATAATAAACAGGACGGGAGTTCAATGCTAAAAATAAAGCAGGTAATAGGCTTAATTTCAAAACAGTGAAAACGTTGTTAATATTATGCTGGTAGGAACGGAGGACATTTAAGTATTTCATTTTTGACGAAGGACTGGTCGTTTGTACCTATGGGAGGAAGGGATAAGGTGAGGGAGATAAGATGAGGCACGGACAAAGACGGGATGCCTAATATTATTTCCAGGTAGAAAGTCCCTGGGTAGTTCTCCTCTCCAAAGATTTCGAGCCCCAAGAAGAGCAACTTTCATACCAGACGAAGAAATCATTGAAAAGTGCAAGCACAGAACACACAGCAGCAACAGAACCAACGGAATGAAATGGAAAATGGGAAAATCTATAGAAAGAAAAGATCCAGCCAGCATTCACCTAAGAGGAAATCACGAAAAAACTCAAGGTCAGGATGACCGGGACCTCTCGACTGCGATTCCAAAGCTTTACCACCAGAGCCACCCCGCGCTGCTCACTTTTTAATAGTTCATATCATCAACAATATGATTATAAAATACTAAACTCAGTGATGTTAATTGATTCACATAAACATTTCAGGTAAATTTAAGTCAAAACTCCCCGAGTCATAAAACATAGCAAACGACTTTACTTTTCTATTTTTGTTCGTCTATCCATTATTATAATCGAAATGTATGAATGCCGACCTCTTAATAAGAATGATAACGCACGATAAAAGGGTGTTAGAAAAGTTGTTCCTTTAGCTCCGTACCGCCACGGGTGGCCGAGGTCGTTAAGTCTCGGACTCGTGAGCGGGAGGTCTGGGTTCGAATACCGCCAGGACCGTCCTTCCTGACTAAGGTTTTTTCCAGGTTTTCCTAGTCCCCATAAATGGCAAATGCCGAGGAGGTACCCTAAACTTAGCCTGGAACGATTACTTCCTTAAAAATAAATCCTTTCCCAATATATCATTTCATCTTATGTATCACCAGTGTCCATCGCCTGTGGTGCCTCAGTAGCCAAAACGGGCGTTAAACACCATTCATTAATTCATTCATTTAGCTCCGTCTTTGCACGGAGTAATCTATTGCTGTGTGCCAAATCGCGGTTTCTCTTTCTTGCTCCTCTCATTCATACTGTAACCGACTCACCGTGTCCTTTCTTTTAATTTGTGGACACTAGTATTGAAAGGTCTAGTAAGATAACGTCATAGGCTTATTACGAGTGTTTTATAACTACAAAGTGAGAAGTGGCGACTTCGAGGGGTGCAGCCATTTTCGGCTAGCTGTTCAAAATTGTAGCATCGTTACTTTTAAATTGAATAGAAATACAATTGAAAATCAGAAATGAACTTTATGAAAAGATTATCTCTATTGTATAAACTGATAAGTACAGACAAAGAATGGAACTGGATGTAGGAAAGAGAATGGGTATAGCAGGTAATGCACTACCAAAAGAACACACGAGGGGAGCGGTCAACTCTCTGAGGTACTGAGATTGCTAGCTCGGGTACCGGATATGCAAGTAAAAGCATTAAAAACCATGTATTAGGCAATGGTTAGGTCCTCATTGATATGGAAGTTGGAGGTTTGGGGATGGGATAATATAGGCGGTCTAAATAAATTACAAAGTGATTTCTGGTAGCGAATTCTAGGGTGGGGAGGAGAACCGAACTATGGTGTACTACGAGAAGGGGGGGGGGGGGTGTTGGGAAGATGCAGTCTACAGAAAAATAAATTTAATTAGATACTTGTTAAGGATAATTAAAGGACAACACACAACCCTGAGCGCAATATGCTACCGGCACCAATTAAATAACATTAATTATCCAATATGGTGGGCAAAGGTTGTACAGCGGGAATAGTTAAAATAGATTTAAACGATTTTTGGCAGAAGAGTAATGAAAAGAGGTATGGTGTGGTGGAAAAGGTCAGAAGACGCCGTTTGACATAAACTGGCACGATGGATGCAGATGTCATCTCTGGACCTGCAGAGCAAAATTAAAACTAGATGGGATAAAGCCCTATGGAGTTAGGCATGAAATGCAGGTCGGAAAACGAAAGGCTTTGACTGGGAGGCTGAAAGGCACGTAAGGTTGTTGACGAGGACGGCAGGAGGGTTTGTTCATTATGCTCGGAACCGGAAGACTGGGTGCACATTTTGGCTAAGTGTGCACAAACATACGATACTAGGGTAAAATTTCTCCGGATTCATTTTTCACTTCCAGTAGGGGAAGGTTGGCATGTTGGAACTTAATTATAAATAGACAAAACTGACCAAACCTGGGCATTTTCTTAAATGAAATACGCAGTTTTAGGGCCAGAAAGTCTATAAACATTGTACACAAATAAGCAAATTTATATGAGTATCAGAATTATTATATAGGTATCTATTTTATGTATGTGTGTGATTAGGGTTATAAAAATAGAACCTAGTTTAGTATAAGTAATAATGTGAGGACTCTTGTACATGTATTATTTTGTATCTTTAGAATTGAATAATTGGGTGTTCTTATTAATGCTGTCGTTGGTTTCTTTGTTGTCAATAATTCAGAAATTTAGTATTTTATGACCGTGAACGATCTGCGACCCATGCGACTGTAATGTACAATATATGTATAAGCAGTTTAACTGGAATAATTAATACTACTACTCTACTCTACTCTACCAAAGAAACTGGCAAGAGCATATCAATCGGATGTCCCCTGACAAACTACCATAGATGTTTATGTTATGTATATATAAGTGGAAAGATATGTTCAAAGAATAAAATACCTTTGGCACTGAAAGGGGAAAACCCTGCCCTTGAAAAGGCAGAAGAAGAAGAATCTTTGTCCCTTTCCCACTGACCAAGCAATTACGTATTATTCATTGTAATAACGTTTAATTTCAAGGTTTTTCTGTATTATATTATATAGGATTTTTAGGTTTAAATATCTGTAATTGCAAGACAAGAATATTTTCATGTTTACGTTTTAATGCCGCTTTTTTATTTATTGTACGCTTGATTACTTCCTGTTACAACACATTTTGCATAACTCTTTTCCTGTAAATGAAATTATATTTCCGCCCATATTTACAGTGTCTTCCTTAGCGCGTTTCTTAATTTTGACTCGATGTGCAGGCGATAACGAGAGGATGTTGTACAACACTTTGTATTAATGTTAAAAAAGATATGAATTACAACTCATGCGGTGAACTTTGATAGCATGGAATCACCCTATAAAATCATGACACCAAGTTACCTTCCACCTGTATGGTTCTAACTACAAAAAGTGCAGTAAAAGTCAAGTAGCTTCGTTAAGTACTTATGCACGAATTTCGTTGATTTTGTGAACTCAAGCCAAGTTAAGTAGTAAAACCCACTGGAGTCGTGTTGCTTCATGAATCAAAAAACGGCTTTGACGAAAAGATAAACAATAACATTAAATTTTTTATTAAGATATTCTAGATGTCCTGTGTTACATAAAAGTTCGCTGTTATATATTCCTAAAATATGCATATTTTAATTCAATTCCATTACCAGCAGTCATTGACACTTTCAAATATACCGCTGAAAATAATACCTCATCTCTGCTTGCAAGTGGTTACAAGTTGGCGTTCAAGCGCGGAAACTTGTGATGTTTAAGTTAATCATGCGACGGGCAAGTGGACACAAAAGTTGTTGATTTGAGTGTCTCGAACAAGTTGAACGGACAAAGTTATAGGGAAATCGACTGCTTCAAACACTTCACTTTCAATATCTGAATTAGGCGCTCCATAAATGAACACGTTACCACGTGCAACAGATGGTTTTTAAAAGGAAAATGATTGTATTGAGTTAATTTGCTTTTTTAAATATTTTTCTCACTTGATTTTGCATTAAGCTTACAACCTGAAATTATCCATCGACAAGTGCCTTAAGATACGTTTATAATAAACCCACCGCACTTTCGAATATGCCATTAGCCCTCGCTTGTTATTCTTTTGATTCTGAGACCCCATTCACAAAGAAAATTAAGCGTAAACGTAATATTATAAGATGTAACACGTTAACTTAGTAGTATGTAGGTATTCACAATGAAAGACGCAACCGTACGTATTAGCCAAACAAAAATAAGAACAAGCGAAGATCAACTAACAGCTGATTGAGACGGCGTTTATACATATGCTTAGTGCAGTAACTAATTTGCTTGGAGTAATATGAGCAAGGATATCTTTCTTATAATGCGGTTAATATTTTATCCATTGACGTTATTCTGTCTACAGAGTCAATTATCTTCAGCTCTCTCTATCATAACTTGCCCTTACACAGAGCACGGAAAAAAGTGCAATTCCTGCTGTTAGCTGCTGCAAGTCCCGAGCAACAGCGGAGAGAGCCGAACTACTGTGGCAGTGTAAATGTTGCATGTATTATTTATTGTTAAACATAATGTAACCTACGCGTTGCCCTTTGTAACTTTTAAGTATAAAGTGACAGGCGATTGTTAGGCGGGTAAAATATTGCAACGGTGGCAAATCTGCTCTTACTGGAATTCACAACTAATTCATACACGTATATATATATACAGTATATATATAGTACCTCGTACAGTATATATGTATATATATATACTGTACAAGGTACTTGAAAGTCTTATTATCTAGCTACCTTCGGCTTTCTTCGCCGCCGCTCGGGACTTGCAGCAGCAGCAAGCAGCAAGAGTTGCAGTTGATTTCCGTTCTCCGTGTACGGATAAATTCTGTCATGGAGCTGTACAAACAGAGCCGTTGTATTCTGATTGGTTGATTTCTTAAGTTTAAGTTAGGCTTAGACACAAAATCTTGGATCTTGTAAGCTTCTAAGTTTACGTGTAATTTATGTTTATTTTTATATTTACGTGATTCATCGTGAATGGTTCCATTACAATACATAGCATCTAGCTTTTGAGTTTAAGTTTGCAATATGTTTAATTTTCATTGTGAAAGAGGGTTTAGTTATGAGCCATTTTTAAAATTTCATCTTTCTAAATAATACTGAATTAGCTACAGCTCAATGACTAAACTCCCAACATTTCATCAAAATAGAATATTTAACCTTTCATGCCTTAACTGTATTCTTGCAAGCGTTTCATTTTAACTTCTATTTTTTTCTAAGTTAATTATTCCACAAAACAATTTAATTAAATCATATTCACGTCAATCAGACACACATTATTTCCGGTTTCACAGCTTCAATAATATTCTTCTCCTTCTCTTCAAGGTTGAGTCATTTTTACTGTTCCGTTCTGAGGTTAATACCAGCATCTTTTCATATGGTTTGTGGTGGGCCCAGGTCACATTTGCGAGCAAATTAGAAATATTTTTGCTTTTGATAGTCTATCAAAACATTTTTTTTCAATATATTGTTTTCATTTTCTTTGGAACTCCTTGTTTTCTTCCCATATACAGAAGATGCCAAAAAATGTATACACACTTCAACCAAAGAAAAAAACTGCGTGACCATAACAAAACTGAATTCACACAAACAGAAAATGATGAGCATTAATCATCTTACACTTTTACAGTTACAACAGTTGCTCAAAATGCCCACCATCGGCGTCGATACACTTCTGAGTACGTTGAACTACTGATACGTTTGCGAAAGTGTCCTCAGCGATTGCAGCACATGCCGTTTCAATTTATTCCCGAAGTGCTGTCACTGTAGCTGGTTTTCTACGGTATACAACATCCTTAAGAGTTCCCCAAAGGTAGACGTCTTAACAGCGGTTCTGTTCTGTACCCACGTCAACAACATTCTCGGTTTTCCAATTCCACTTCAAAATTTCTTTTTGGCTGCATTTTGTCTAGCTAAGTTAGCATAAGGGAATGTGAGTCACATCTGTTATACAGGCTTCATTTGTTGAATGTTGATTTACCTGTCACATAGCAACGCTATCATAATGTATGTAAACCACATATATTTACAGAACATCATACTACACATTACTGTTGTTTTTCGATCCAACTTTGAAATATATTAGATACCTACTGTGAAAGTGTGTATACATTTTTTGGCATTCTATGTATGTCTTGTCTTTTCTTCTTATTATTTTTTGTACCTTTAATCTCGCGGACGTCCCGTTGGGGGTTTTGAAAAATGGTGTCATAATCAACTAACGAAAACTGTAATTTTTATACTCTCAACCCATCTGTGAGTTCTAACATTTTCTTTTAGGATTGACTTTCGAGCCTATGGTTATTTAACAGAAAACGTCTGTTATGATCTCTTTAATTTTCCCTAGAACTTTAATTTAGTAACACTCGGTATATGTGTCACATGAATGACATCTCTAGTTTCAAAAGGGGAAGAGATGAAGAAACTGTAGGGAAAAAAACTCTTAACTAGTAGTGAACTTGAATCAATGAACAACTTGCGGTCTAATGACATGAGTGAAGGAAATTGCAGGCTACAGAACTGGGAAAGTTACGTAGCCGGAAAATGACCATAGGTAGTTACCGCAAAGTAAAAGAAGAGCCCCAAGGAAAAAGCTTCTGCCTAGAGGGAGTAGTCCTTGGGGATGAAGTCGTCGAGAAGAAGAGAAGGGTCAGCTGCTTGTGGCTTAACGCTTATTGTGTGGTGGAAATGTGCGGACTGGGGAAATATCTTAACACCGATCTCAAGAAGTCCCTCCTATTGTCGAAGTAAATGTCTTTGGCGCACGAGTGTAACAAGTAGCTTTGAGAATACATCACTTACAGAGTCAAACTGTTACAGACAGATCAAAAAGGATCGGCTACATTACAAAGACTATCATCCCATTGATAGCACTCGCAGGGAGCAGAGCATGTCCTTCCATTCTTTCATTCAAACTGACCAGATGACACTCAGCTGTTATATGTGTAGAATATGAAGTTTTTACAAGTATTTTAGAACTTCAAATGCTCTAATTCAAGATATTTTTCTTCTCTTATTACTCAAATTATCATTGCCACAGTGGCTTTTCACTCGGAACATTTAAAAACTTTGCTATACTGCAGAAAACTACGAAAGGCATTTGAAAAGTTTCAACCTGACCAAGAAAGCACAAGATTTAAGCTTTTTTTTATAATTTTCAACACAGTCACTTTGTAAATCAATACATTTAGTCCAACGACTTTCAAACTTTTTAATGTCCCCAAAAATAAGCGTCTGTATCAGCTTCAACCTCGTCATTTGACGTGAATCTTCATTTGCCCAGTCATTTCTTCAGTTTGGGAATAAAAAGTAATCGTTGGGAGCCAAATGCAGCGAATATGGGGGATGTGCAAGCACTTGGAAGCGCCATGCGTTTTGCAGCAAAAATTACAAACGTGTGTGAAGGTGCATTATTATGAAAAAAAAAAAAAAAAAGAAGAGAACTTTCTTTTTCGAAAAGTGTGGACGTTTAGCCTGAATAGCATCCTTCACTTGGTTGATTGTGAAGGGTAAGACTCCCTTCCGATGGTTCTGCCCTTCTGGAGATAGTTTACGAGTCCGACATCATGAGAATTCCAGAAAACCGTATTCATAAGTTTTCCTGCAGATGGAATCGCTTTTGCTTTCTATGATGCACTTTCACCTGTTACCCCCACTGTTTGGACTGCTCCTTCATCTCTCATCATCCATTGTTATGAAATGCCGGAAAAACTGGAATTGCCGTTAAACAATTTTAAACATTCTTGCGAAATATTCATTCGAATGCATTTTTGGTTTATTGTTAACAAATGTGCCATCCATAGAGCGAAAAGCTTTCTCATGCCCATACCTTCGTGTAAAATGTAGCGGACACGGCCTATCGAGGTCTTTGCAATGTTACTCAATCCGCGTACCCTTCAATCGATGACCATTGAGTAAAGTATTGTGACTTTCTGTTACAATTTTGTCGGTTGTTGCAGTTTTTGGGATGCCCTGAGCGTTCCACCACTTAATTGTATACCTAGAGAACGCTTATCTAGTATATTATTTAGAAATGGATGGGGTAATACGATTTACTTTGGTACATTTGTTGTATAACGGCCGCTCTTTATAAGGGGACTATTTGCATTTTTACTGCAATTTCTGTCATTTGTTTTGAGTGCCACCGCAAGTTCATTTTAAGATATTTAACTATTGTTCGGTCGGTACGCTGTAGTGATTGCAGTTTTTCAGAATTGTTAATAAATTTGGTAAATGTTGTTACTGGCTTGGTGTAGTTTCATAAAGGCACCCTTTCACTTTCTTACGTATATTAAGTCATCTAGGGTTATGAAACTCCAAGTGCTGTCGTAGAGTGCTGCTACTCACGACCTAAGGAAGATCTGCGGCCGAAGGATGTGACGCAGCCTGAGCAACTCTTTCACTATTCCCCAACGCTTTCAATCTCGGCACAGACGAGGGCGTTTGGTTATTTGGTGAATTATTTGTATGAAATGCTAAGAATTTTTATTAGATGGTGCTATTGTTAGCAAGCACCATTTTTGGAAATGCCAGATGCAACGGGTGAATTAATGCATGGCGGCATCGACTACATCTGCCATAAAAATTGAGAGAGAAGATATGTTTCGGGCAGTAGTTAAACATCTTTATCTGAAGAAGTAATTTATGGAAAGAAATGCTTGAGAATGAAAATGTGCAAGATAGCTGAGAATAGACAGTTTTTTTTTTTATTCGTTCTATTTAAGAACGCTCTTTAGCATCTCCGGTCATCGCGTGCCATTCAATTCTGGGCGTGAAACGGCCGGCAAATTTTGCTCAGAGGCCTCTTCTTTCAGGCTTGAGGTTCTTTTTCGTGCCGTAAATGTACGACACGGGACCCACAACTTTACTTCCCTTCCGAAGGAAGCCATACTTAGGATTTTTACGCCCGAAAAAATCCATTGATCCTGGCCGAGTTTGACCCGTGACCTTGGGTTTAAAATGCAAGTATGGTTACCATTACACCACCAGGACCGACTATAGACATCGTAACAGACATGTATACTTCCGTGCGGAAAAGCAGCGTGCCCGATAGGTGCCACGATTGTTGATTTGGATGAAAAACTAATGAGGAAATGATATACCAATGCAATGTTTTGAGATATTTAATAAATATCCACAGTGAATTTTGCTTAAATTTTTGACCACAGACGAAACGTTCACCCATCATTTCACATTTAGGCAATCAAAAACAGCGGAAGGAAAAAGATTAGATTTGTTTTGGCGTTCCCAAGGAATAAACTTGGTAGACTACTGGAAATTGGGTAAAACAAAAATAGGAGTTAATTAAGCAGCTTTGTTGAGCTGTTTACAGATAAAAAATGCAACACACATACTGCGCTCTTACATCGACAGCCCAATGCTAAAATTGAACAAATTTGGCTATTTCCTCACCCACCCTGTTTCATGAATTTAGTCCTAGCAATTTTTTCCTATTCTCAAACTTAAACATTTAATTCTTGGTGGAAGAAAGTTCCGTTCATCAAGAGTCATTAATGACTATTTAGTTCCATATCATAATACATATTTTTATGAAACGAGGAAAAAATTGAAATTTGCTGACCCAATTATATGACGACGATGATGATGATGATGATGATGATTATTATTATTATTATTATTATCATCATCATCATTATTATTTGGTTTATTTACTGACGCTGTTTAACATCGCGTTCCATTCAATTCAGGGCTTGAAACGGCCAATAAATTTTGCTCAGAGGCCTCTTTTTTCAGGCTTGAGGTTCTTTTGCATTCCGTAAATTTACGACATTACTTCTCTTTCGAATGCAGCCAAACTTATGATGTTTAATTCCGAAAAAAATCCAAAATTACACCCGCGATCTTAGGTTCAATCCTAGAATAGTTGAAACGACCTCGCTGGTCCAAGTATAAATCTCTATTGAGATATAAAATTGATATTTTAAAAGTGTGATTAGGTTTCTCTTCATAAACTATTTTACGCGATTCCCATAAGCTAGAGTAGAATACTTCAACATTAGAGCCCTGTAAATTGTAAAGTCATTTCAATCGTATATCAAACATTTCAACACTTCTACTATGGACATGAACAAAATATATATGTACCAGTATGCGATACAATATGATTAAAAAGCAACAACATTTGAATGCCATCGACGTTAAAGTTAATCATGAACTATGTATCGTTCGTAAAACATTACGATAATTTAGGATTTTTAATAAAGTTTCTATAAAATCAACGATCAAGATTTTTATTAAAACAAGATTTCTATCATTTACGGTTTGGCAGTTACAGAGCTCTGAATTCAGCAGAAAATTATATTAATTTTTCTAAATTTATGCGCATCTTTTGCACTTCTTTGATATATCAACCTCTCCAAAATGGTCATGTTTTTCGATATTTTAGTGCGGCCAAAAAATGAAGTTATTTCTCTGAGAGAGTCCCTTTTTCCTTCGTATATCTGTAACATTTTAAAGCCATATCTTATAGGGCGGAAGAGGTTTTCTTGGATGATCAATTCCTTAATTTTCTTCTTATTCTACCTAATATAATCTAATGTCAGAAGTCAAATATAAAGAATTTATGCTTTAATCATATAAACGGTCAGTCCGGTAATATTTGACGTTATCGAATCAGCCCTACGATGATCTAAACTTGTCTATCTATCAGACTAGCTTTCCAATAAACATGGAAGCTATATGTTAGCGTCAATATTAACATATCAATCAGTCAGTTTAACGTGTTAAATACGAGTTCTATCATAAATTTCCCTATTGACGTTAAACTTAAAGTTAACACGTTAACATGTTGAAACTAAATGAATAAATATTGTAAACCCAACATAATGCTTTGGAACATAATTTGGAGCAGTTAGGTTTCCTTCTTTAGGCAACTTCTCCGACACATCTATGTTGCGGGTCAGTCTACTCCGGCCTCTGCAGGCGTTCCGCCTCACAAAGAACAAAGCGAGAAGGGGCGCAACACAAATTAGCCGTTTAAGGTAGAAACCACTTGTCCCTCCGGAAGGGCTTCTGTAACCAAGCATTGATCCACTCGTTCCCATGGATACGTCCTGGAAAGCTGCCCATCAGCCGGATTTGACATCATTTCAAGAAGAAGCGTTTTGCATAGTCTTTGAAATCCTAATTAATTTTCAGTACCTTAACGTAATCAGGCAAAAGATATCTACGAAATCGATACGATAAAGCAAATTTACAACTGTAACGCACCGCTTCGCGAATATCATTTGCCCCTTTGAATTAGAGAGCTTCAAGACATTCTGCTTCCTCTGTTACGATCGTTTCATTTCCAGAGAGCAATTTATCTTCAAAGGTATGTCAGAAGCGAATATCGAAGATGGCAACAGTTCCAAACCAGAAATCGGCAGAGTCAAAGCTGTCAAGAGCAAAGACTAGGCGCACGGTAATGGGTGATTTAATTTTAGAATCGAGCTTTACAAAAACGCTTTAAGCTGATATAATAAAGAAGTGCTTAAAGTATATATATATATATATATATATATATATATATATATATATATATATATATCCTGAAAGAAATAAAATGCAATTATACAGCATATATATATACACATTTTTCATTAAACATAATTACAACGTTTAAGATTTCGTTATTTTTTCCTTTCATTTTGTACATATGTAAATTTTAAATACTCCATTCCCTTATACCGCCACGGGTGGCCGAGGTCGTTAAGTCTCGGACTCGTGAGCGGGAAGTCTGGGTTCGAATACCTCCAGGACCGTCCTTCCTGACTGAGGTTTTTTCCAGGTTTTCCTCAGTCCTCATAAATGGCAAATGCCGGGGAGGTACCCTAAACATAGGCCTGGAACGATTCCTTCCATAAAATCCTTTCCCAATATATCATTTCATCTCATGTATCATCAGTGTCCATCGCCTGTGGTGTCTCTGTAGCAAAAACGGGCGTTAAACATCATTCATTCATTCCATTCCCTTATTGTAGTTTTGATATTCCGCATACAAGTAAGAGCTTTTATTTTCTCTTTTGTTTTTTTTTTTATTTCCGTTAGTATTATTTCTAGTACTTTTATGAGCAAATTCTTATGTTTTACCGTCCAGCGGTACATGCTATAGTAATTTTTTGTTGTATAAGATCTAAGTTTTAATTTTTAACTTTCTTATTTCTAAAATAATTTAATGCCCACAAACTTTTCTTTAAGATTCTTTTGCAGGATGCCTAGTAATACTTTCTATTTTAATTAAGATTTTAGTGCAAATATCATCACTTGATTAATACTTTTACCTAGTGTTTTAATATTTTATGTTTCGTCTCTCGTCACCTACTTAATCCATATGATTCCATTTACGATAGATATAGTCCACTTTTCTGAATGTATTTTATTTCTAAACCTTGTGTGGATTAATATAAACTGTAATTTTCAATTCAAGTTATTTCTTCACTTACACTCATTCCAGTTTCCAGAATCAAATCTTGAGTACTTTCTCGAAGGTTGTAGTTGTTATTGTAGTGTTTTCATATTTGCATTAACACCCCATTTTGTATAGTCCCCGTAGTCATTTTATAGTATTAATCTTAGTTAAAATTATTTAATCTTAAGCAAGTTTAATACACATACAGTTCCCTAAACTTAGATTCTTTATTTTCTTAGTATCTATAGTTGTACAAATTTTATATAGCGAGTATGACAGACAACATCTATGCGATAATTCCTCTGTAACTTGAAATCCAGGAGACAGATATTTTCCAAATTTTGTTTTTTATGAGGAAACTACTGTAGTAATCCTTTCCTAATATCTATGAACATTTAACAATGAATAAGAAGCCTGTGCTTGAAATATTTCTTTACATTATCAGGTGTAAGATAAAATACTGCCCAAAAACTGTATAAAAACTTTGGATAAAACAAAACAACGTTCTAATAACGTATTAGACTATAAAACCTACGTCCTTTCAAATAATTTCAGTAATAATAACGAGATTGAGTGTATGTCTTGCATTTTAAATTGTAATATATTTTTTAAATATTAATATATCCTGATTTTTCAATTATTTTGCTCAAGGCAATATGACCTTAGAATCATAGTCAATAAGAAAATTTAAATGCTTGTATGTTATGTACTAAAAGTAAAAGAGGTTCTACCGGACAATTTTAAGCGAAATTATATGTATTTGTTATTTTTTTTAGACTAATGTGGTGACACATGAAATTTTAGCTCTATCTTTAGGTTTTTTTTTTGTAATAAAATTAATAATTGGGCTTTTCTATTTTTAAATCATTCGGGTTTGATTTGAGTTTTAAAGCAAAAACGGTGGATTTTACTCTTTCATACTATATAAGCATAGAACAAGCATATCAAGTTATAAAAATATGTTAACGTTTACAATTTAAAATAGTTTAAAATAATTCTCTTAATAAGATTTAGGCACAAAACACTGGAATATTTTTTCTATGATTTCTTTTTAATACGCTTAAATGATGATCATGCTTAAGATAAAATGGAAAAATGTAATGGAAGCCACTATGTATAATTTAAGTTTTTATATTTTTTTAAAAGGTAGTTTGTTTCATTTGTTGACTCTTAATGCGTGCAAAATTTGTTTCTAAATTTATTTTTCATGGTTTGAAAACACAGATTTGTTTAAAACTTAATGTTATCTTATAGAACAGAATCACTAAATACAATATTAACTTTTATGACACAAGATCATTACTTAGTGTGCTGGTATACTGGATTGTACCGCCCTTTCAATCTAAGATAACAAAGTTAAGAGATAACCCAAAGTCTAACGATATACCAAAATATACTCTATAAGCGAAATAACACGCTTTCAGACGACGACTCGATGTTTGGTCAGCATAAACACGAGAAGATTGACAGTGAATTGGTTAGTAAATAATCGTTTTAAGTTTGCCTTTCAGAAATTCAAAAGCTTAATAAAATCTTAAAGGAAAGGGAGGAAATGTAACCTGCACGCTATTTTGCCGAAGACATGAACGCTAGCAACTGTTTTATAACCAGTAGTACTTAAACAAACTGAAAACAATGAAGAGGTTTCAATACTCGATGACACCTTCTTGGAAGTGGTTTAGTGTTTGTTGGTGATGTAGTCGCGCTTACGAAATATCAACAGAATCCGTAACAAATTGCCATCTCTATAATATAAGCCCGGCCTCCCCCTCCGAAAAAAAAAAGCTTTATTTGGAAACCCAAAACAAAATCTCTGTTTTCAAAATCACACCTCTCAGTACAGAAATTTTATGTGCTTTTTTATTTTATAATCATGTTTACACCTAATGCAACAGTTTGTTACGACGGCTATTGAAGAAAGCTTTAATAAAATAACTCATTAGTGTATTATTTGGTTTCTAAAGATTTTCTCTTCTTTTTATTTATATTTTATAACTTTCCACCGGGATTTATCCACAAGCTGTGCTCCAGTACTTAAAAATTTTCGACCGTAGCTATTGAATTCGACTTCAATACCTTGCTTATGTAATGCTTTTGTGAAAAAAATTAAACTCTCTTTGAACACCACATGCCGACCTGGGGTATTCATAAACTTCCTGCGGAATGGAATATTTAAGATCAGCCACATAGCTTTGCCCATCACCCATTAATGAATGAAGAAAACTTCGCTGTTTTAAACAGAAGGAACTGACTAATGCATAATAATCTGGCATATCGCACACTGTTCAAAAGTCTTGATTAGGCCTCATTATATTTCCAACATCGCATTCTTAAAGTATTTACAAACGTTGCAAAAATAAATTGAAAAACACACTTTACTCATTTCTATACAGGGTTGCTATTTGATGCTGGAGATAACCTCGCCTTAGTTTGGGGGTGCGCCAAGCAATAATCTACGACCCGAAAATCTTTCCTTGAACACAAACTTTTACTGCAGTAACAAATTTAATAATAGCCGACTCCCAGTATTCAAACATAAGCAGTAGGACAAATCGTCGGAACACATTTGGAAAACCAGTTTACTGCAACGACGAAAGAACATCTACTATATAGACAAGAATTCGCCGCCTGATGCTGCTTAGCGGCGAGAGGGCTGGTGTTTTGTTTTATAGTATCGTGTTGCGTCGCGATAAAGTCAAGAAGCAGCAAGAATATTCCAGAATCAGAAAATTAAACGAAACATCATAATTGGATTTAGACTCTGTTACGCTTGTTAATGTCAACCAATGTCAAAATTGCTATTAATCTTATACTTTTGTTTGTTGTATAGTGCACATAATTAAACAATGCTAAATAATTTTTCTCATTTTATATTTTTATGTAATAAATAATAGAAAATGAATATGCATGCATGTATATTTAATTTATAGGTTTATAATATTTTGATCTGCAACCCGGTAGGCACCATTATTTTTAAAAAGAAGAAAATTTTTCATAAAAATAAAAAGTATTATTAACATGATCTAATTTCTAGAAAAATAATTGTCATATAATTATGATCCTTTGTCAGAATGAATACTTACGCTTCATCTGGATGAAGTTCAGCTGCTCGATAGCTCGCAGTACAGACTTATCCTCCAATGTGAGGTCGTACTCTGGCGATACGCGTGGTGACGTCACAACATCCTTGTGCCATGTGATGTCCACGTTTGCCACGCGTGTTATCAACATGGAACCGACCTGGAAACACAATATATTTCTCATTAAATAAACAGCATTTTTGTTAGAGCTCCTGGAGAAGAGCGCGGATTAAGACAAGGTGAGGGCCGATGTGGCTTTTATTTAATATAATATAAATAAACGTTGTTAAAGTCTCATGTGTCCAGACAATATTTTTATTAAATCAAGGTAGACTATTGAATATGCAGATAAAGTTGTTTTAATAACAAGAAAAAATGTGAATAGAAGGGGTACGTGAATTAAAACAGGCAGCTGTTGAAGTTAACCTTAAAATAATTAAACTTAAAACCAAAAATATGACTAAATAGCAAGTTCTGATAGGAATTCATGTGAAAGGCGCATATTTCACCTGTTCAGCAACAAAAAGTATGGGGGAAGTTTATAAATAAAGAGACTGCAGAATTTTGATAAGAAATAGTTTAATATTATCAAAAATAATCGATTACCCAAGATTCAGATTCCTTTTGTTACAATACATGTATTTATTTGTTTTACCCTGCCGTAGAAGTATTGATTCTATTATTTTATTACTATCATAAATGTTCCTATCTCTTTCATAGTATTGTCAGCGTTTAATTTTATGTTTTGCTTGTATCTTTATTTCCCCTTTCAGGATTTACGTAGGTTGATATATGTATAAATTGTTATTGCTAGTGCTTGTTGTATATTATTGTTCTGTATTTTTTAATTTTATTCTTCTTCTTTAGTTAACATTTTTCATTGTTCAAATTTATGTGTTAGCATACATTTATTTATACAGGTCATGTTTTACATTGATTTATATGTGTACGAACATTGTCAACTTGCTATGGCTTAATGTAATTATTATTAGAATGGTAAAGCGGAAGAGACGGTCTAACGGCCTTAGTTCTGCCTGAATAAATAAATAAATAAATAAAATACGCAGTGAGTAGCAAGTAAATATTATTTAGCTTTACAGAAAGACAGTAAAACTAACTGCTCTGTAGAAGAGATGTGGATATCATCAGCTAAGTAGATGAATGTATACATAGAGACAAATGAAAAATGTAACGCATTTTAGGTGATGAAACGTATTAAAAACGTTGCTCACTTTTTATGGTCTTATAATTCAAACACGGAATAATTTCGACAAGGCAAACTGAAAGCAGTGTTAAACCACAGCAGGTAGGCTATTTTTGTTCGTTCACTTTGTTCTTTAAGCGCTTTGTTTCGCTACAATTAGCAGGTTTGTTTTGTATAAATCATAATTTTTAACCGCAGTTAAAACTGTGTCTGACAGAACGCGTTTGGGGGAATTAAAAGACGCGCGCTGTTGAGGCACGAATTAAACTGGAGTTCAACGCACAGTAGTTGATCGTTCAGTTACACCTTGATTTTTGAGTACATGACAACATTCGCAGAGAGTTTCAATAAATGTTTTTATTTTCTAAATTATTTAAATAAAATATTACGCTATTATTTCCTTTTATTGAATGGTTAGTAAAATATGAATGTTTTATTTCCTTTCACTGCTAGTGCCATTAAAATGTGTTGGTACTATTGTGTGTTTATTTTATTTACGTATAAATAAATGTTTAAGAACAAATATATATATATATATATATATATATATATATATATATATTTTCTTTCATGCTTTCATTCAAAGTTAAGGAAATATACAGGCACGTTCATCAAACGTTAAAACTTTCACTACCAAAACACAAAAGAACTGTGTTAGTAAGTAAATACCAGTATCAAACATTAACGCATAATGCAATTGGTAAAATGTAACTGCGACATTCGGTGCATATAAGCAGCGATCATATTTCCCCTCGACCGCGAATCTCCCATCCTTAACCTTACCTGCATAATAGCACCATTCCGTTATCCACAAGAAAATACGCTCAGTGGTTCCATGTATCTTTTCTCAAAAATGGTTTTTATTAAAAATAAATCTATGAAAAATGTAGAAAGTATTCATAACCTTTTTCATCTAGATCAAAATTTTTTTTTTTTTTTGAGTAGTGTTTAACGCCCGTTTTTACTACTGAGGCACCACAGGCGGTTAGATCAAAAATGACATCTATATCCCCTTTCCAGTATATTAAATTACAGAAATTAAGTGAATGGTATATACAAGGGTAGGTTAAGTTTCCGGTCTCGTCCATAAGGATTATCGCCTTCACAAAACCTAATTGATATTATTCCTTATCTGTTAAGTAAATAATCGCAGCAGTAACTTACGCTGCGTTCAGTTGGTCATAAGAAGGCTATGTGTAGAAGATTGTGACATGTTCAAAATGGTGTTTCCAGCTGTTATTAAGTTCTTCACAAAAGGACTTACTCCAAAACAAATTAAACAGCGATTGGACGGTGTATATGGGGAAGCATCCCCATCATATTCTACCGTAAAAGAATGGGCCAAACTTTTTCCAGTGCGTCCAGAAAGCATTGAAGACGAAGAGCATGCAGGTCGGCCCTTGGAGTTGCTCACTCCTGAAAACATCGCTCTTGTGGAAGGAGAAATTATGGAAGACCGGCGGCTCAGAGTTACAGAAATAGTAGCAAGGTAGGGGTCTTTCTAAAACAACAGTCCTTCGAATTATTCATGAACATTTAAACATGAACTAGGTTAGTGCAAGATGGGCGCCTAGATTTCTTTCCTCAGTCCAAAAGCAGCAACGAGTCGGGCATTTTTGGAGCTCTGCCATGGCAACGAGAGAGATGTTCTGCAAATCATTGTTACAGGAGATGAAACTATGGTTCTCTACCGTGATCCCTTGTCCAAAAGAGAATCAATGGAATGGCGTAAACCTCGCGAAGCTCCGCCTCTGGCCAAGGTCACTCAGTCAACCAAGAAGATCATGGCCACAACCTTTTGGGACTGTGAAGGAATACTCTTCATTGACTTCAAGGAGAGGAAAACCACAGTAAATGGGGAATACTATGCTGGCCTACTGCACAGACTACGTGCTTCCGTCAAAGAGAAAAGGCGAGGAAAGCTGAGAGATGGTCTGCGCTTTCTTCAAGACAACGCACCTGTGCACACAACTCTTGTTGCAAAGGAAGCTGTGAAAAAATGTGGCTTCAAGGAGATCGTCCATTCACCCTACCGCCTAGATCTAGCTACCAGTGACTATTTTCTCTTCTTTAAACTCAAGAAGGCCCTTCGAGGAAGGAAATTTAAGTATGACGAAGAAGTGATGGATGCTGTTTATGCCCATTTTATAGACAAGACTATGATTATTTTTGGGGGAGTAAGTTGAAAGGTTAATTCCAAGATGTGAGAATTGTAACTATCTTGAAAAGTGAAAGATAGTTTTTGTCTTTATCATACCTAGAAAATGGTTAGGCCGGAAACTTATGGATCTATCCTCGTTTCTAAACAACATTATACCATTTACATGTATCATAACACTATGTATATAAAATACACTGTAGGAAAGTAATGCAAACTGAAACACACCTCATATTTTACACTGTAAAATGTTAACACGAATAAACTATTAAGTTTCGTCTCTAGTAGCTAACAGCAGGATGGACTCTAAAAGAATGCTAATAAGGTTATAAGTTAATGATAAAGCGTGTTGTTATCTGCGATAATGAGGACAGTATTTCTGATTGAGTATTTATTGTGGTCCTACCAAGTCTCCCAACATTCTCCGCGGTTTCGTCCTAGGCTGTAAGAAAAATGCTTGGGACATTGGGTTCAAAGCCTGTTCTGGTTGGTTACACATATGCACAGGAAAATAGTCAAAGGCAAAGCGATTCTTTAGGATAGTATGTCGAAATTACCTGCAGGAAGGCGGCGGAGTCCGTTTCCTTGAGAGCCTCAATGCAGAATTGAAGGAGTCCCGTGGTGTGTTGCAGCTTGCACGTGCACGTCGACACCTGATCCTTCAGTGCACGGAGTTTAAGCTCCTTACTCTGCCTTACAAACTCCAATAGCTCTGCCTTGCGTCGATGAAGCGCCTCTACCAGTGCATCACACTGTGCGGATACCTGACGTTCGAACTCGGCGCAGTTCTCCTACAACAATACAAAAACATGTACCTTGTTATTAGTATGCCTATGCCGAAGCAAATTCCATTATCAACTGAACAAGAGTGTTGTCTGTGTTGGCCTATATATCTTAATATTTCCAGTGGAAACTCGACAAAGAAAGTTAATGGCTATAGAGAAGAGAGGGGAGTTGGGGAGGAGGACTCAAGAGTAAGGATTCTATTCATTTTAGTATATATGCATATAAAATCATTCATAGAAAACGTGTGATGTAAGTATATCGATGTATACAGACGGTATGGCTAGGATAATGCAATGTGAGTCACATCTATTTACAGAACATCATACTACACATTACTGCTGTTTTCGGTCCAACTTTGAAATATATTAAATAGATATCCACAGTGAACGTGAGTATACATTTTTGGCACCCTCCATATATTACTAAAATAATATGAGTTTATGTTTTGCTACATTGTCTTACCATACGCACTCTTGTAGTTTCAAAACAAGTCAAAACCAAGTTAATTTCGAGCAACAATAATACGATTTTATAATAAGGTTTCAAATTAATTTGCTGCAGAATGAAAAACTAGAATCATATCTAGTATCAGTTGTTTTTTCACTTAGTATTTCTGAATACCCACACATTTTATAATAATTTTCAGTAAAGTTCTTCTACGGCATTGAAACCAACACAAGAAGACGCCGAGTCAAACTTGAAAAAGAAGAAAAATAATGGAGGAAAGGTTTCGAAGGAAACTACGCTTAAAGCAATGTTTTCTGTTGGGTAAATTGTCCGCTTGTTAGCTGTACACATAATAAGCTCCCTTCCTCTCTGGAAGTTTGCTTGCTTTTCCAGCTCTATTGCCTTTAGGCTTGTACGTACTTTTGTTGCTGTGGTTACCTCTGGTGAAAGAGCTATTGGTGCATTGCACTTTTTCTTTGCTTTCCTCGATTTCCCTCTGACATCGCATTTCCTTTATCGTATATGTTTCAATTGCGTGAAATGTGAGTTAGTATTTTATTGAACTGTTCACTTGTTTTAAGCGTAAACTGAACAGAGGTATTGCGATAACTAAAGTAAACGAGAGAATCATATCTTATAGAAGATCTGATAAAGCCATATTAATTCTGAATATACTGGATGAGCAATGCTCGACGCAACCGCGGGACCGGCCGGCAGCACTATGTCGGCGGAGGCGGGGAGTATATTTCCCATCCGCTGCGCCAGGTTTCAGGGTCAGTTGAAAAAAAAATTAATTGTGTTTTTTTTTTTTTTTGTGACAAAAGAGCTAACTCTTGACTTTACTTTAAAATATTACATTAGAAGCATAAAAATAATATAATGTACACTGGAGTGGACCCCATGCAGAGTCGTTCAGTAAACATATCATTTCATTCAAACTACTTCACTTTTGCATGTTCTTTTCACTTGATGCAAATGTACTTTGCTTTCCGCTTGCACTTGTCATCATACAACTGTCTACATATTTTATATTCATCAGTTTAGGTCAATGATCTGCTTTATGGAATCTGATTTCTGGGCTTGTTTTCGAAACTGATTGTCTTTTCACTTTTAGAGGTGTTAAACTTGGACCACCTCTTTGGCCTGCTTGGTCAAGTGTACAAAGATTAATGAGAGCTTTTGCTAGTGAGGCAAATTATTTCCAGCTTGTCTGTATAAAAACCAGCTGTTGACTACAGTTACATCCAGAAAATGAAAGAAGACTCTCAGAAACCGTCTTTTCTTACGGCGAAGATTTGGATGAAGTTCAGCATATTGATCCATTGTCTGTTTTGCTCCATATATGTAGAGATTTGTGGTTTTTCTTCTGAGTAGTGGAGCCAGGTATTCATAAGCATCAGTTGAAATGAAATAATCACTTAACTCTTCTTCTGAGCTGGATTCGGAAATAACAGCTCGTGTTGTCATAGGTGTAGCTTTCCAATCATCAACAATTGTGCAATCTGAGTCATCAGACAGTTCTTCTATTATGTTCTGAAGCCGACAAAAGAACAAACAATAGTTCTTCCACACATTGCATTTGAAACAAAGTGATTTTTTTTAGTAGTGTTTAACGCCCAGTTTTACTACTGAGGCACCACAGCTGATGAACACTGATGATACATGAAATGATATATTGGGAAAGGATTTTTTTAAGAAAAAAAAAACGTTCCAGGTCTAAGTTTAAGGTAGCTTCCCGGCATTTGCCATTTATGAGGACTGAGGAAAACCTGGAAAAAACTTCAGTCAGGAAGGATGGTCCTGGTGGGATTCGAACCCCAGACCTCTCTCTCACAAGTCTGCGCCTTAACGACCTCGACCACCCGTGGCGGTGGAACAGAGTGTTAATAAAGTAATTACATCAAGATTATGTTAAAAATTATGTTCCATACTAAACCAGAATATGAAAAGCTTAAACTAGCATCTATTTCATTGTCACATGTGTATCATGTTCACTACAGTGGGCAGAGATGTAAGCACATTATATAGTCAGTTGTAGCCATATTTGATTTTGTTGTTATTGATTTGGTTTATTTATGGACGCTCTTTAACAGCTCAGGTCATGAGCGTCCCATTCAACTCAGGGCGTGAAACGGCCGACAAATTTTGCTCAGAGGCCTCTTCTTTCAGGATTGAGGCTATCGTGCCGTAAATGTACGACACGGGACCCACGGCTTTACTTCCCTTCCGAAGGAAACCATACTTAGGATTTTTACGCCCGAAAAAATCCACCAATCCTGGCCAGATTTGAACCCGCGATCTTTATTAAAATAAATATAACTTAAATTATGATTATATTGTATAATAGAAGCAAATGCAAATGTTTACCACTTTCATCTTTCTTCCATAAAGACATTTTGTAGAAATTGTGGCACCATGTATTGCTATCCTTCCTATCAGCCATTTTGTGTCACACACGTGCATTAAAAAGAGTGTTGCTGTATAAATAATTGATTTCCTGGCCATAGGGTAGCAGCACTAGACAGAGTACGCCTAACAGAGTGAGTTCATGCACTAGAGGACTCTAAGAATTAATTCAGAGCTTCAGTATTAAGGAATAGTAGCCGTACATGGTTGCTGAGGAGATTAATGCACAGGACTATGCCGTTCCATCTTTTACTTCCCGGCGTTTCTACAGAGGTTTCGGTGCTAATATAAAAATAACATTATGCGCTACCCCTTTGTCTCAGCAACGCCCACATTAAAAACAATGTCAAAGGACCCCAAGGAAATCGGCGTGACAGACATCATTAAAAGAAATGCCAGAGATATGAGTTACGAGCGGAAAACGCATTAGTCGCATGTTACACAAGCGCAACTCCGGAGACAAAGATGAATCATTCGTGTCTTCTGGTAAGCGTTTTATCATTTTGCTGCAGTGATGGACAGCCATTATAAGGTCTGAGGTTCCACGCTATTTTGCAGCTTTCTCTTTCATTATACAAGTCGGCTCTGAATTAATGACTTTTAAACATCATCTACACTCTTAGTTCAGCGTGGATTGAGGGGGGGCTGCTGAAAAGTCAGTGGTACGCTTTGTGTGACAAAAGAAGACATCGGAGATATTAACTAATACTAAAACTCCTAATTCCTTACACTGATCTGTGCCAAGAACCAGCAAATTCAGATTTAAAGTCTCTGTTTTTCATCATAGTATCTTAAATATTGTAAGATAACAAATTGTTAATCTGATGATGGATAATTAACCATGTTCCACCTAAGATGACAAACTTCGGCAGGAAGAATTCGAGGACAAAACCACAGATCTTCGTTTTACCGTGCCAATGTTCTTACTATCTGAAATACCGTGCCTTGCCCGATCATGGCCCCGAATTTCCCGCATTTCAGTTCATTATATCCTGGCTCTGTTTCAAAATCTTAGCCTAACACACCGTTTGTGCCAATAAGTCGCATTTCATATTGAATACAACGATTTAATTATAAACCTTCATTGACGTTGCGTTTCTCAGTCCATCTTAACTCCGTGAGCAAAGTGATGCTACCGAAAATTTTAAGATGACCTACTTGTATTACATGTTTCAAAGTATTGTATTTTATTAGAACGTTGTTTACGTAAAATGCATTGAAACTCAGCGCAGTCATTCGGAGATGAACTTTAATGTTTAATGGTTGCGAGCAAAAATAAAGCTCAATTTGTAAATTCATAAAATTAATATTTAAATATTTTATAAAATATCAACAATAATTATCAAATACAACTAATGTAGGAATGGGTTAAATTTTTTGGTACATATTAAACACAAAAACTATAAAAAATTAAAACAGACTTAATGAAAATGGATGCAAATAGAGCTGTTTTAAGTAAGTTTTCTAACCTTAAGCCTCAGATAACAAATAAATAATACAGAATAAAAATTGGTTCAAAATATGAATTTCAATAGCTCTATATTACAAACCCAATGCCTTCTTAATCAGTTCCAAGAAACCTGAATTAAATTAATTCAAATGCTTTCACATTAAAAAAAGGTTATTAATACGCTTAGACTGTACTGGTAAAAGGCGATGCAACAAAAAAATCATATTATGTGCTGAAAGCACAGAGCATGAAAACTGATATTAACAACCATTAAATATTGATTATACTATAAACATGATAAAATTCCTTTCCATTTTTAATTACTTTCCAAAAATATTTTAGCACTAATTATTATATTTATATATAGCATGCAAAGGGATATAAATATGTAAAGTTATGTGTAAGAGGGAAAAGCAAAAGTACCTGTAAATCAAGAAAGAATTAGAGTTTATTGCATCTAAACAGAGAGTGCAGCATGGCTCCCATGATTTCAAGTTGGGATTTATAATTTTGGGGTGATAAATTTTCATACTAAAGCATAAATGCATAAGTAATATCAGCATATCCAGCCTGTATCTGTTAAATTTGCTGAATTATTTTTGCAATGCTGAGAAAAAAGGGCACAAAGAACGAATAATTTAATTTTTAAACATATTTTAAAATAAAAATCTATTTTAATAAAACGAAGACATAACTGAAAATAGAATTTTAATAATTATTTAACAACATTTTATCATCCAAATAACGCACGAGGAGTATTTTAAGCACACATTCTAATCCATTTATGATATTAATGCAGAAAAATCTTCAAACATGGTTAAACATCACAATAAACAGAACTTTTTGAAAATAATGGAAATTGACAATTTAATTGGTTCTCTAGCTGTTTGCGTAAGATAACCACGGTCTCAGTAGCGAGTGTTGCCACTTCTAGCCCTAATTACAGCTGTGATTCCGTCAGGATAAGATCCATATAAGATCTGCAAACTCCTCTTGTTTAAATGTCCAAGAATAATTCGAAGGACTGTTGTTTCCGGCAAAGTGTAAGTAATTTTCTTTACGTTTGTAACGATTTAATGACACATTTAC
The DNA here is from genome assembly GCA_030762175.1 of Metallyticus violacea. Taxonomy (NCBI): domain Eukaryota; kingdom Metazoa; phylum Arthropoda; class Insecta; order Mantodea; family Metallyticidae; genus Metallyticus; species Metallyticus violacea. Next base: position 22,924,767 of record CM060841.1, read on the forward strand.
TAATACTATTTTGAAGTATATCTGCAAACTAAGACTGTATGCTATGAACACTCATTTCAACGAGCATTGAAAGGATCTAAAATATCAGAATGGTGCTTAATAACTATATGCCATGAACACAAAGTGTAGAAATAAAGCAAATTTTATTATTGTTTACGTTCTGGTTGTATAAATTCATTATATAATTTAATATTTTCATGAAACGTACCTCATTAACTATTGTAGATCCCCATGAATGTATAATAATAGAAAAATAAACAATCTAAGAGTAACAACTATTATAAAGAATAAAAAAAAAAAAAAAAAGAAAAGAAAGGGCCGCCACTGACTCTGTATAGTAGTTACGCAACTATACTGTTCCATAGTATTTAAGGGTTAATCGGATTACTCTAGAGGGAACGATGTACCTAAACCTGTGGCCGAAGGAATTAGACAAAATTATGTGTTTTTTCAGATTGGGGTTATTAAATTATGACAAAGTTCGTACATAAGAGACACAAAAGAAAGGAACTACAAAAGAGATTTGAAATCGATAACAACGATTCACTTTTATTTGATGCTAATGTTATACCAACTTGTCACGACTTTATTGTTTGGTATAAATTCGAATAGAAGCTTCATTAAGACAGTGGCGTATTAGTTCCTTAGAAACCTAAAGTCATAACTTTGCAATTTGAATTAATTACACCGTATATATCAAAGTGCTTGCTTAAGACACCTCCACAGTCTCAGAAATGATTACGCTAAGATCACAAATTACCGATTTACAAGAAAAGAAAAGAGGAAACCATGCTAGTGTGTTACTACATATTTTTTTCACATGTTTTGCACCTGGTAACTGCCTTACATTCTCATAAATTCCCATAAGAGATATTATCAGTCGGGGAAAATTCATTAAACAAGGACTCGCGTGGTTTAGGCTTGGAGCATGGCGGCATATCAGAATCTCAGGTGAAAATGGAGTAAGAATTCACCCTTTATATGCAGAGGAAGAATCATGATCGCACATCCTGGCGAACTGTAGCAGCACTGAGGTATTGGGAAAAAAGTTTCTGCCGCCTTCCTTTACTCTGTAAGAGGACAAAGGGCATGCTGGGCTCTGCTGGCAGGCAAGGACGAGGAGCAGGTAGGCAAATTCATGTCGAAGATGAGACAGCTCAGGTCTGAAAAGATAGAATACTGGGGGGAGTGGCGGGGGGAACTAAACTGAATTAAATAAAAAATAAATATGTGTATATATTGTGTTTACTTAATCCACTAACTAAGGGGGAAAGGGTTCCATATTCTGTATGTGTGTATGAAGCTAATATTGCGATTATTATTATTATTATTATTATTATTATTATTATTATTATTATTATTATTATTATTATTATTATTATTTTAACTGCGTTAAGCAATGGAGGTATGACGTATTTATTTATTTGTTTATTTAAAGTACTTTTGTGTATTGTGAAAGGCACGAACCCGTGCGAAGGTTGTCAAGTTATGTATGTTAATTTGAATAAATACACTCATTCATTCATTCATTTATTCATTCATCATTCATTATTATCAGTCTCCCATTTGCCCTTTTTTCCCCCACATTTTCCATATCCGCTTTTCTTCGTTTCGTGCACGTCTGAATGCTGACTGCAATTCCTGCATCGTTCAAGTTTCTGAACATTATTTTTTGTTTTTAAAAACAAATTCTCTTATTGTATTTCTCTGTATGTTACCATACCCGTTAGGATTTAGCCTTTATTTGCAATTTTCGTGTGACAAAGCGTCTATAGCTGTTGCTACAACGTTATATAATCCACATATCGTAAATTTGAGTTCTTTTTACATCATATGATTGCGTTTCATACTGTGGTCTTGAGTTCCAGCTCTTATAGAGCAGGTACAGTTGCCGACAAATATATTGCAGTTCTTATTACTGCTTTGTTCTAGCAACTCGTGTCACGCGTTTTCAAACTTTGACAGTTTTCGAAATCGGTTGATGCATGCCATATGTCATACCGTTTCTTCTTATTCGAATATAGTGCTTGCACATTTTCTTTGATATAATGCTTACTGGTTGTCAACGATGTTTTAAAATGGTTAATCAAATTAATAAAAATTAAGTAAAAGCAAATTATGCAAACGTCACGTTTGCTCCGTCGACCGTAAATGTATACAAGCAGTTGATTAACTTTTCCTAACATCCTTTAATACGAGTGCAAGTTACAGTGCAGCAAATATTTCTGTTATAATGGAAGATTCAGCGTACAGCATTTCAAAATCGAGCTCAAATACTTCTTAAAAACAACAGATATCGATTGTCAAACATTTCTTACATACTGAATAAACTATAAAATTAAAACAAAACGAAAGACTTTTGGTAAACCATTTGAATGTGTTTAACGCCCGTTTTTACTACTGAGGCACAACAGGCGGAGAACATTGATGACTGATGAAATGAAATGATATATTAGTAAAGAATTTTTAAGGAAGGAAACGTTCCAGGCCTAAGTTTAGGGTACCTCCCCGGCATTTGCCAGTTATGACTGAGGAAAACCTGGAAAAAACCTCAGTCAGGGAGGAAGGTTCTGGCGGGATTCGAACCCTAGAAGGCCAGCTCACGAGTCCGTGCCTTAACAACCTCGGCCACCCATAACGATTTGGTAAACCATGAAAACCAGATTGCAAGGTGTATAGGAATGAAGAAAAGGCAATCAGTACGAAAGAAAAATATTTGATCACAAGTACAATAGTGTTAGGCTGAGAAAACTTGTTACAGAAGAAAATATTTACCAGGAAAACAAGTGTAGCGTGTGTAGATGTGTACACACTGACAAAAACGAACAAGAGCTTTTTCTATTTGTGTATTTTGTTGTGTACGCAGGTTTACAAAGACAGTTTTTCAATCTGTGCAAATATTGTAAGAAACATTTCGTAAAGTTAATTACTCTCAATTATTCAGTCATGGAATAATGATTGTTGAATTCACAGATGTAAATTAAGGAAATTGTTTTTGCTATTACTATTAGAACTGTTCGAGTACAGTGTCTTCTTTTTTCATTTAATGGAACTAGTAATACAAGTGCAGCAAATATTTTAGATTTCATAAACTGGGCTTCAAAAATTGCCATGCAAAACTTACTTTCTTTTGTACTGATGCCACTTCAACAACGTTAGAACAAAAGAATGCTGTTACGGTATTGCTGATGAAAATGTTTCCAATCATCGTTTCGATTTGATTGAATTGTTAGGGACGGAAGATGATATTTTCTTAAGGGCTGGCCGTTTATGCCTAAATGTGCCTAACGTCGGCGGAGCGCTTCTCCAAGAAGTTTTGAGTCCCTCAGAAATGCAGCTATCACGTCAGATGCTGGGGAAGAAACCTTTCCAAAGCGCAAGTCAGTGTCACACCGCACCAGCCACCCAACTGGAATTTTCCACCTAAGAATGTTGCTTAAACGATCCGAGGAAACCCTGAAAAACCTGAGGTTAGGATAGACGGCCGCAAGGGATTTAAATCCGGAATTTCGAGGCTCTCCGCTCGGTGCCAATCATCGCTTTGAGCGCGTTGGGGGAGTAACTTTATTGATTGCATGAAATATTTCATTTGATAATCTGCACAGCTGTAGTCCGCTTTGGTTGTTTTATTTACGGGCGTTCTTTAACATCTCAGGTCATCAGCGAGGGTCCCGTGTCGTACATTTACGCCACGAAAAAGAACCTCAAGCCTGAAAGAGAGGCCTGAGCAAAATTTGTCGGCCATTTCACGCCCTGAGTTGAATGGGACGCTGATGACCTGAGCTGTTAAAGAGCGTCCGTAAATAAATCAATCAAAAAGAAAAAAAAGCGTCCCATTCAACTCAGGGCTTGAAACGACGGACAAATTTTGCTCAGAGGCCTCTTTTTTCAGGCTTGAGGTTCTTTATTGTGCCGGCACGGGGCCCACGACTATACTTCCCTTCCGAAGGAAGCCATACTTAGGATTTTTATGTCCGAAAAAAATCCATCGATCCTGACCGGGTTTCAACCCGCGATCTTGGATTTAGAAGGCAGGTATGATTAACACTACACCACCAGGACCGACATACAATGGGATTACTGCGCGAGTACAAGAAGTTCGATAGACTGCATCAATACCGCCACGGGTGGCCGAGGTCGTTAAGGCGCGGACTCGTGAGCGGGAGGTCTGTGGTTCGAATCTCACCAGGACCGTCCTCCCTGACTGAGGTTTTTCCCAGGTTTTCCTCAGTCCTCATAACTGCAAAATGCCGAGGAGGTACCCTAAACTCAGGCATGTAACTTCCTCCTTAAAAATAAAAATACTTTCCCAATATATAATTTCATCTCATGTATCATCAGTGTTCACCGTCTGTGGTGCCTCAGTAGTAAAAACGGGCGTTAGAACACTACAAAAAACACTTGAATTGGCAGTGCTTTCATAATAAATATAGTCTAACATTAGATTTCTGATAGAATTTAAAAATTACTGTTACAGAAGCGTTTAATGTAAATATTTTCTCATAAACTATTAGAAATCAAAACTTAGTATTTTTTATCGGCGTGTTCAATTTCGAATGAGAAGTATAGGGCGGTTCTGGAAACCTTGTCTTTCGGACATCTACAGAATATTTAATTAAATAAAAGAAACATAACAACAATTAGATTATCTTTCCGGCCCGAATAATAATTTGAAAACATTCAAACAAGTATCCATTGTTCAAGAGCGCAAATGTGGAAACAGAAAGTAAAGTCAAATGTAGACAAATCTTGAGATCCTTGACGAAAGCGGTGCCAACATTTGTTTAGAAGTTTGGTCAAAACTTTCAACATGATGCATAAGTTATTCAGCATGTATTTGTTGTGTTGCTGTCTTCAGAATGACAGACTCGCTCCAAACTAAAAGGACTCTTAAACCTTTGCGAGTTACGATGAACATAACAGTAAAATTGATTGCATATTTAGTAGAATAGAAATGAGTGCACTCTAACCGGGGTACTGGAAGCCATGATATATTATACAGGGTGATCAATTTGGATATAAATAAAACGAACACAGTGTAAAACATTTCCTACTTAACTTTATATTTTCTAACGTTGTGTATACAGCATTTAAAGAGGGGAAATTTCCTATTGACCCCATTGCTCACTCTGCACAATTCATAACGGCGATGCAATAAAAAAATTCTCCATACACTTTGTTGTGGCTTACTCCACAGGTTAACTGTTGAGCTTGTTCTTTTAAGCTCGTAGGAGTACTTGGCGTTACAAGCTGGATCGAATCAAGCTGCTGAAAAGAATCTCCTGCTGTTGGAGGAAGGAATCTCTTGCTGCTAGTCTGCATTATTAGGTGGATGAAGTATTCCAACGGTGGGAAAAGTACCCTTATTCCAATTCGCAAGTAATTCATATATACACACACTAACCTAATCTGTAGGTTAACTTCGGGCAAATCCTAGAAACCGGTGGACCCCAGTGGTTTAGCGAGTAAATCATTGTAATTGTGGCAAACTGCTCTAATTCCAATTCACAAAATTCAGCGAGTAAATAAAACTCCGGCAGGAAAGAAGGAAATAGGATTTGGACCCATTATTCTATCTTCGTGTACCTTCGGCTTTCTCCGCCGACAATCGGCACGGAGACGCAGCACTAGCATTCGATCTAGCTTGTAACAGTGAGTCGTAGGAAACACGTGGATTTCCCCTTGTTCAAATAATGTAGCTGCAGGTGTTTACTCTCCCACAGACATGTCTGCAAATAGTCTTTTGTTTAAGAAGCCGTTATCATCTTCAGTCCATTGGCTAACCATGGATGCAAAACTGAAACGAACTTTATGTCCTCATCGCGCAAGGCTTGTGGACTTTGTAAGTAACATGGGTACAGTTTCAGGTACTTTCGAGCAATTCGCTGACAGGACGTATATGGTACATTCATCTCTCTCCGTCTGTCCTGGTGGTGTAGTTACCATATTTGCCTCCTAAACCCAAGATCGCGGGTTCGAGTCCGGCCAGGACCGATGGATTTTTTCGGGCGTAAAAATCCTAAGTATGGCTTCCTTCGGAAGGGAAGTAAAGCCGTGGGTCCCGTGTCGTACATTTACGGCACGAAAAAGAACCTCAAGCCTGAAAGAGAGGCCTCTGAGCAAAATTTGTCGGCCGTTTCACGCCCTGAACTGAATGGGACGCTGATAACCTGAGATGTTAAAGACCGCCCATAAATAAATCAATCAAAAAAAAATTCATTGTCTACTGACGGTCGTCTTTAACTTTTCGTAGGGTTTCGTGTCATCACCTTAGAGATAGCTGTTTCTGTACTGGGTTTCGCCTGCGACCTCCTGCATGTTTTATAACACAAAAACTATTTCTAGAAACGTTCAATGCCACAACATTATGGATATATTAGGTAGATTACGCACACATACGCCGAAATGTTTAGCACTCTCAAATCAAAGTGTTGTGCTCGCTGGGATTTGTAGCGCCATCTCCATCATATGCGACAAGGGTTCTGACACACCAATTCACTTAATGCAGGATACTAATGTACCAGTAAACAAATTTTACTAGGAAAATGCATACTTCTGTGATATAAGATCAAAATTAGCATTACTCACATTTATAACAACTAGTGATTTATTTTGTTATTTCGAGTATGCAATATTTAGATTTGACCACCTCCATTGTCTAGTGGTTAGCGTTGCTGACTGCTGGCCGGGAGACCCAGCTTCGATTCCCTATTCCCGGTACCTGCTTCAGAATTTTTCTAAGTTAGGAAGGTGTGGAACGGGATCCACCCAGCCTGGTGAGGACAATTGGGGAGCTGTCTGATGGAGAGGTGGCGATCTTCGATCTAGTAAGTCGCGACATAGCGACCGGCGGGTTGCGGTGTGCTGATCACATGCCCCTCTGCAACACTGCACCCTACCAGTGATGGAGGTAGAAGACGCAGCGGTCGTCGCGGTAAGCCAAAGGCCCACATGGGGCTATGGAAAACCAGGCTTAGAAGATGAAATATTTAGAAACAGATATTTACTGGAGCAAATTTGCTCAATGATTATTCTGTGAAATGTCTTAAAAATTAATTTTGTTAAGGTTTAAATATAGTGAATGAATACATAAACAAACTTCGACAACAAATATTCCTCGTATATACATTCAGAATCACGACAAGTAAAAGTTATAAGTTTACAAATTAACTAATTTCTAATCTTTTGCTTCAGAGCGGAGGTTGTGCTTATTTAGCTAAACACAGACCTTTAATGTTTGGTTTCAATTGACTTAACTTTAGACTTAAATCATGATCAACATTGACCTTGTTTCTGCACTTGTTTTTTCACATAATTTAGAGAAGAAAATCCAGGGTCACAAAGGAAGTAGTAACAAAAACCAACAATAATTTTACGTTTTTTTTTTTTTTCAGAAGTGATCGGATATTCGCTTTTTCTTGCCAGTCTGTTAAATTAATCTTCATGATCATTTGCCTGAGACATCCGTCATCACATGAGAGCTCGATCAATTCGTCTTACTCCGAAGGAGTTAAGGTTTCTGGTAAGATTTCAGAGTCAGTCCTGGTGGTGTAGTGGTAACCATACTTGCCTTCTAAACCCAAGATCGCGGGTTCGAACCTGGCCAGGATCGATGGATTTTTTCGGGCGTAAAAATCCTAAGTATGGCTTCCTTCGGAAGGGAAGTAAAGCCGTGGGTCCCGTGTTGTACATTTACGGCACGATAAAGAACCTCAAGCCTGAAAGAAGAGGCCTCTGAGCAAAATTTGTCCACCGTTTCACACCCTGATTTGAATGGGACGCTGATGACCTGAGATGTTAAAGAGCGTCCATAAATAAATCAACATGACTTCAACAAGCTTTCAGAAATGGAAAACGGATCTCCAATCTAAAATTCTTGAGTCCAGGTTTTCAGGGAAGTAAAACATTTAAATTTGAGAGGAGACTGCCAAGGTGTTCCTTAATATTCATTGACAGATCATATGAAGCGACAAATCTAAAACTCTTACTATAGAAAAAGAAGGAAATTAGTGATTTATAACACCTGGTTTGGCGCACTGGAAAACGCGCTGTTCTATTGTTTGGCTGAAGGTAATGTATGTATATGTAACCTATTAGGTAGCTGTTACTATAGTTATAGATACAGCAAGTTAAGGGCTGGAACATTGTCTCTGCAGCAAACAGAGGGAAAGAAAAGTAAATGCAGAATAGGGCTGCTAGATGCGTAATGTATTTTGCGTTTATTCGTCACCCTGTTTGATAGGGGCGTTTGCGCGAGTGTGGCTCTCCTGATAGCTTCGCCTGGGTGCCTTCTCTTGTTTTGTAATATCCGCCTCAATGCCTTGCTTGTTGTCTTTCCAATACACAAACATCACCAGTTGTTTTATAGCTATTTACCCACAGACACGCGCGTTTTGTTTTGCTGGACGTTTTCCCCGAGGAGGAAAACGGAAACCCTCTCGACATGTCACTGGGGATGATGGTACAGGAAATGGCGTTCCCTCATTGACAGGTTGCGTCGATATAGAAGCCACTTCCGTGCCCTCGCTGTAAAATACGTAATGAGCTGTTTACACCCTTCCTCTGTTTCTTAGACTGACATTCAAACATCATTGTTAACAAAATGAATAACGCTTCAGCGCAATGGGTCTCATTGTACCTACGATACAAAGTTACTTCATCCCCTAACAAGTTGACACTGACTTTAATAAGAGATCGCGAAAAAGTGTATAGTATAAACATGAACAAAATATGAGGATACAAATTTAACAAATAGACTATATTCAAGTAATATACAATCTATTCAGGATATTAAAATATATCGATCCATTTTTATAACGAATATAAAGCCGGGCTCTTTTAATATTAATATAAAACTCAAGGGTTTAATCTTTATTTTGCAAAAATAAAAAAGAAGCACCAAGGGACTTCCAAAACTTATTATAGGACATACTTTTTTATGCTCAAACTACGACGGTAGGTCCACAAGTTTCCGGCCTCGCCGATAAGGGTTATCCCCTTCACAAAACCCTTTATGGTGTCGTACTTATCTGTTAAGTCAATAATTACAGCTGCAAACTTCCGCTCCGCTGTGCTCTTGTTCAGATATAGTTGCATAAAGAAGGCTTCGTAGAACATAGTGACATGTTCAAAATGGAGTATCCACCTGTTATTAAGTTCTTCATTTTCGAATGGGTCGAGAAAGCATTGAAGACGAAGAGCATGCAGGTCGGCTCTTGGAGGTGCTCACTCCTGAAAACATCGCTCTTGTGGAAGGCGAAATTATGGAAGACCGGCGGTTCAAAGTTACAGAAATAGCAGCAAGGTTGGGTCTTTCTAAAGCAACAGTTCTTCAAATTATTCATGAATATTTAAACATGAATAAGGTTAGTGCAAGATGGGTGCCTAGACTTCTTTCCTCAGTCCAAAAACAGCAACGAGTCATCTGTTGTCAGGCATTTTTGGAGCTCTGCCGTGGCAACGAAAGAGAATTCTGCAAACCATTGTCACAGTAGATGAAACTATGTCCACTACTATGATCCAATGTCCAAAAGAGAATCAATGGTGTGGCGTAAACCTGGCGAAGCACCGCCTCTAAAGGCCAAGGTCACTCAGTCAACCAAGAAGATCATGGCTACAATCTTTAGGGACTGTGAAGGAATGCTCTTCATTGACTTCAAGGAGAGGAACACCACAGTAAATGGGGAGTGTTATGCTGGTCTACTGCACAGTCTACGTGCTTCCATCAAAGAGAACAGGCGAGGAAAGCTGAGTGGTGGTGTGCGTCCTTTTCATGACAACGCGCCTGTGCACACAGCTCTTGTTGCAAAGGAAACTGTGAGGAAATGTGGCAACAAGGTGATCGACCATCCACCCTACAGCCCAGATCTAGCTCCTAGTGACTATTTCCTCTTCTCTAAACTTAAGAAAGACCTTCGAGGAAGGAAATTTAAGCGTGACGAAAAAGTGATGAATGCTGTTTATACCCATTTTGCAGACAAAATTTCTGGCTATTTTTTGGGGGGACTGAAATGTTAATTCAAAGACGTGAGAGGTACATTGCAATAAAAGGTAACTAATTAAAAGTGAAATATAGTTTTTGTTAGTTTATACTTTTTGCTAACGACCTGGGCCACCCATGGTGGTATATTTGTATGTATGAGCGCTCTGTAATAACCGTCAGAAATCGTTTGCGTTACATGTTTTTACTACAATAATATTTCAATTAAATTTCAAAGCCATACAAAATCGATGAAACTTTCGATTGTTTTTGTTTCCTTTGTACATTGTAATTGTTTCTGAATAGTAACATGTTTTTGTTTTATTGAAACATGTGAACATCATAAATACACAATGTAACTCAACTTTCTGTATTTTTCTCTATTACAGTGAATGTAATGATGAACTTTTATGGGGGTGGGGGGGTCAAAGATTGTAAAATAGTTGGATAATTTTTGAACAGGCATCATATATATTTTAATTTCACGTCTGAAAGAAGAGTGTTAGCATCAAGTAATTATGTTTTAAGGCGAATCAAATATTGCTTTTCGCTGGAGAGTCAATGCACTGTTTAAGAACAGCTTACAGGTGTTTAGATTAATCTGATAGAAGACTTTGCCATCACACTATGGTCCAGCGGAATCTAAACAGATCATTTAATTTCCAGAGGCCGTAAAAGAATGAAAACTTTCTAATAAATTTCTCCCCTCCATCCAACATCACTTTTCGTCCTTAAATCCATCTCTTCCAAAGCCCGTTGTGTCAGTCTATTATTTGTTCTGCTTTGCCCTGCACTTCATGTCCATTTTTCTTGGTGTTTTTCTTTTCTATTTGTTCATACAGGCTCCGGGCTGGATTTTCTATCGCAATCTATTTTCTGGCATTGCCTCAAGTTTTCCAAACACCTTATTTCTCTTTTGATTTTTACTTTGAACGCAGGAGAAGGTGTATACGGGAACGCATACAGTAGATATCTCTGTGATTTTTCAATGTTGGCTTCTTCTGGTCTCTCGGCTGTGGTTGGAAATGCTGACTCCGCTGTTAACAATGACTCCAATTTATTTTCTTTCTTTGTTGTTCTACTTTCATGGCTTGGCTTCAATCCTGTTACAGCTCCCAACTGGCCTGTTCACGTTTTCCTTAGTTTTCTTGGGTTTCTCATTGCAGGAATAGCGTCAGAGCAGCATTTGGAATAGCATGTCTTTCTTTTTTATTCTTTATATGCTTTTGGTTTTATTCAGATTTTAAATAATTAATTATTGCCTTCATTATTTTCCTTATCAAGTAGTATGCATTTAGTTTTTGGTCTTATTACACTTTTGTGTTCTACCAGTTTACTGCGTGTCTGTTGTTTGGCCATTATTATTTTTTTCTAATCCTTATGTGAATATGAAACAGCAGTTTTGTACATTTATTTTTACGTTTTATTAATGTTCATACTATGAGAATAAACGTAACATATTTGCCTCTAAAAGCTAAACCAATTTGAATTAAAATTCAGTTATATTACAGTACTGAACTGGACGCATATACATTTGATTTATATCAGTTACACAAAGCATTTTTCATTTGTTTTTTCTCTTTTCTAACCTGTAGTTCAAAACCTGAACTAAAACAGTGGAAAAATAGAAATACAGTAATACTATTCAGTATTAAAATTCAAATAAATATTTATAGTTCACAGCTGATGTTTTTTTTTTTTTTTTGATGTTTTGTATTTTAGATGTTCATTAAGATTCTTTGAATATTTTACGTTCTTTAAATCGAAAAGAAACGCATAAGTATTCAGAGAACTATTTATATTTGGTTTTTTCCACGTTTTCCTCAGACCTCATAACTGGCAAATGCCGGGTAGGTACCCTAAACTTAGGCCTGGAACGTTTCCTTCCAATACTGAGGTGCCACTGTAGTAAAAACGGGCGTTAAACACCATTAAAAAAAATTGAAAATGAAATACTTTTGCTAACAATATTTATCTTATTTGTAAAACATATGCTATTTATAAACCCCATATTCTTAAATAAATTCGCTACTTTGTGTATAGTAACAACATTCTGAACTCATTTTCTAGATCGGCAGTTGCCTCCTCAGGATTCAAACCCCACACATCATGAAATAGCGAAACGGCAGGTACGCACAATTACAACGGGATGTTTTTTGCCCCTGATAGACAAGTAGAATTTGTGAGAGCAGAAGGGGTAAAGAGGAAGCCGAGTAGTGTTGACAACGGTTGATGACACAAATTAGAAGTAGGGCCATTATAGAGGGGGTGCGGCTTTAAAGGGCAAAGGTCGGAACGTGAGTGAACGTGTAAATCGATACCACGAGAGCTGGCGAGTTTCGGCTTTGCTTCGCTACGTTCTTCTCTGGACCTTTCGGGCTGATTCCAGGAACTTTCTGCATGTTCCCTCTAAATGTCCCTCTATATTTGGACAGTTCCGTTTTACCTCCAACTAGGATTAAAGAGATGCAAAACTCATTATCTCACTATCCGATGACAACAGCACACAAAATCACCGTCACAAAAGTTCCCCAAACCCACAGCATCTTATGAAAATAATGGGGCATTTTCATTTCATATGTTTCCGATTTTTTATTCATATATAACATACGTAAACATTTTGATGTTGGATGTTGAAGGCATAACAGCTTTTACATTAATTTTCATAACAACTTAAAAAGTGACAAAGTTTTAAAATTATATCTCTTACAAAACTTGCAAAGCACCATATGTTATGGGATTGTATAGTGGCTAATGTTATTAATTACTCAAACTTAAGTACCATGTCCTTGGAGACACCGTTCCTATGTTCTAACAGACATTTTAAGAGAGTTTCTGAATAGTTTTAAATTATTTTCCCTAACGATTATTCTTTCCAATATTTTCCCCTCCAGATCTGATTCTAAAATACAGAGGGTAACAAAAAATGTATACACACTTCAAGCAAAGAAAAAAAACTTTGTTAACATAACAAAACTGAATTCATACAAACAGAAAATGATGACACTAATCATCTTAGACTTTTACAGTTACAACAATTGCTCAAAATGTCCACCATCGGCGTCGATACACTTCTGAGTACGTTGAACTACTGATTGAGCAACGTTTGCGAAAGTGTCCTCAGCTATTACAGCACATGCCGTTTCAATTTCTTCCCGTAGTGCTAACAGTGTAGCTGGTTTTCTACGATACACAACGTCCTTAAGAGTTCCCCATAGGTAGAAGTCCAACGGAGTTATATCCGGAGAAGGCGATGGAAACTCAAGTACACATTGCTTTGTAGAATTCTACGGTGAAGGCTCAAAACGTTCCAAAACCATAGCTGAGGACGCGGGGCTTGTTTCTGTGCGAGGTCTCCCAGATCTGCCCTTGTGAACATCACATACGGTACCATGAGTCTCAAATTTGTCTGGAATGACTGCAATTGTTACTCGCTTGGGCGGTTCTGTTCTGTATACACGTCTCCATTCCTTTGAACTTCAACAACATTCTCGGTTTTCCAATACCACTTCAAAATTGCTTTCCGCTGTTCAAACGATAATCTTTACTCCATTTTGTTGTAGCAACACTAGCATAATGTAATGTGAGTCACATCTGTTTACAGAACATCATACTACACATTTCTGTTGTTTTTCGGTCCAACTTTGAAATATATTAAATAGATATTTACTGTGAAAGTGTGTATATCTCTTTTGGCACCCTCGGTATAATTTTCCTAACGATATCAATGTTCCTGTTTCCATGCATTGCTTTCACATGACAGCATTTTTTTTTCCTTCAGTTATATGAACATTATTACGCTTCCACAAGAACGACCATCTTTCCAGATCAATAAAAGTATTGAAATACTAATTTATTTAATTATATCCGTCTATATCATGTATCAGCAACATTGCTGCGTAGGAATAGAAAAAGGCTTGAAGAGATAAGGAATAAATTGCAAAGAGAAATGCAATTATTTTTTGTCATACAAAACTTAGGTTAAATTAAATTAGAACATGACTGGAGAAAAAGTGGCTGACCCCTGCATTGCACGAAATGTGTAAAGATGAACGTATGGAGTTTAATTGCGAAAAACATAAAACATAACAAGTTATAAAAATCAGTATGTTAGATAAATTTAAATGTTCACTTACTTCTCATATAATTATTTTAGGGGAAAAAAGAGAACTGTTGAAATATGAGGAAAACGACTATTAGCAATAATGCGCTTGGGGAAAAATGACGACTTTCGTGCTAAAATTCTGCCCGCTCCCAAAATTACTCCGTTACACTTTCTTTCAGTGCTAGAGATAAATAAATAAAGTAAATCGTTGGGTAGTCATTACAACAAAGTCAGTATTTTGAATATCGATTGCGGAAACAAAACTCTTATAGTAATAGTAGTAGTGCAATTCCTGATGAATAAGGATTATCTACTTCACAAAAGCCTTATCTGGTGTCACACCTTATCTCTTAAGCAAATACTTGCAGCTGTAACTTCCCCTCCGCTGTGTACAGTTATTCAGATATAGTTGCATAAAGAAGGTTATGTGTAGAAATTTGTGACATGTTCAAAATGGAGTATCGACCTATTACTAAGTTCTTCATAAAAGAAGGACTTACTCCAAATGAAATTACGCAGCGATTGCACGGTATATAAGGGGAAGCGCCCTTCATATTTTACCTTAAAGGAATGGACCAAACTTTTTCGGATGGGTCGAGAAAGCATTGAAGACGAAGACCGAGCAAGTCGGCCCTTGGAGGTGCTCACTCCTGAAAATATCGCCCTTGTGGAAGGAGAAATTATGAAAGACCGACCGGCGGCTCAAAGTTACAGAAATAGCAGCAAGTTACTAAAACACCAGTCCTTCGAATTATTCATGAACATTTAAAAATGCATAAGATTAGTAAAAGATGGAAAATGGATTCCTAGACTTCTTTCCTCAGTCCAAAAGCAGCAACGAGTCATCTGTTGTCAGACATTTTTGGAGCTCTGCTGTGGCAACGAGAGAGAAGTTGTGCAAACCATTGTTACAGAAGATGAAACTATGGTCCTCTACTAGGATCCCTAGGATCAACGGAATGGCGTAAACCTGGCGAAGCATCGTCTCTAAAGGCCAAGCCAATATAGTTTGGGACTGTGAAGGAATATTCTTCACTGACTTCAAGGAGAGGAACGCCGTAGTAAATGGGGAGCACTATGCTGGCCTACTGCACAGACCACGAGCTTCCATCAAAGAGAAAAGGCGAGAAAATCTGAGTGTTGGTGTGCACCTTCTTCAAGACAACGCGCCTGTCCCAACAGCTCCTGTTGCAAAAGAAGCTGTGAAGAAATGTGGCTTCAAGGAGAGCAACCATCTAACTTACAGCCCAGATCTAGCTCGCAGTGACTATTTCCTCTTTCCAAAACTCAAGAGGGAAATGTGTGTGTGTGAAGAAGTGATGGATGATGTTTATGCCCATTTTGCAGACAAGACTTCTGACTATTTGGGGGGGGGGGAGGATTGGAAAATGGTTAGGCCAGAAAATTATGGACCAACCTTGGAAAACTTAATATAAAATAAAATGTTTCAGGCAGCTTCATGATGACTGAGAATTGTTCTATATTTGCATTTATTCCTCACTTTCGCTTCTGTGATTAATATTTTAAACGCTCGGCTGAAATAAATATTAAAACCCATGCATAATACAAATGCTGTTCATTAAAGAATACTTACGTTGACTTTATCCGTCATGCCCTTGAGCCTCTGTATGAACTCTGTGGTTGACCGCGCCTTCTCGGACAGCTGCTGGAGGTTCTGCGATAACTCCGTCTGCAACATTCCATGAGGTGACTGTTAGTACTTCTTTTATCAGGTTAGCCACACTTTATTCCCCAGCAGTGTTGGCCACAAATATCAGCACTGTAGTGGACTAAAGTAAATGCATGCATTGGTATTAGAAATGCGTCTCTATGAAAAAATCTAGCGAAAGACGCTTTTTCTATGTTTTACTAAATTTTACTTATTCTACTAACAGAGATCTTTTTATTACGCTGGTGGTCAAAACTGTACAACCCAGTTAGCGAATGACTAATTGCTCCTCTTTCTAGCACATACATTCTTATTACTACACGCGTCCTATACAGGGAGTATCAGAATAACTATTCCTAATTTTTTGATTTGATGAAGAACGTGAAAATAAACATTTTTTGTCAATAAAGTCATGTCAAAAATTTCTTCTTTTTCAAGTTATAGTGCTATGAAGGAAAAATGAATGCACCTCAACTTGGAAAGTTACTTTATTTACTCTCTATGGTTAAACAGTAACTTCCCTCCCCCCCCCCCCCCAGATATTAAGAAAACGGTATTTATAAACTGTAGAAACTGTTTAAAATTGTGACCACCATTGTTCACACACAAATTATAACAGGAAGATCGTTAAAAGCAAGAATAATTTAAGCCGAAATGTGCAGGTGCACCGTCGTGTTGAAAATATTTCAGTAATAAATAGTACCATAAAGGTGTTCATTCCACTGTGTAGGCATAGCATATGGCCCCAGTAGAAATATATCGATAATTCCAACCTAAATATTTACTCAAAACTTTCATTGGTTGCGGAAAGTTTCTAGTGTCAATCCAAATGCTATAGTTATGCATATTAAAAAAGTAAGCTCATGATCTGTGCATAATATTTGTCTAGCAAAATCAGGCTCCCTGTTAACGAAATTAAATATCATGCAGTAAACTGTTGTGTGTTGTCTGTTAGGGTAATCATCTGGAATTAATATTTATATGAAATAAGAAATGAATGCTTTTCATATTCATTTAAGACTCTCCAGCTACTGGTGCTCATCGAATGGGCAAAATATACATACATACATATGTATGTATATTTTGATTGTTAATAAGACGTATTTATATGTATGGCCCTAAGATCCATGTGACATTCCTTGTGTGTACTTTAAAATTGATACAATAAAAATTCATTACTACCATGTATTAAGAAAACGTTCCAGGTCTAAGTAGAGAACCTCCCTTATATATGAGGAGCAAAAAACCTCAAGAAAGAAGGATGGCTCTAGAGGGAACCGAAATCCGTTCAGGAGTCCGTGCAAAAGCGACCCCGGTCTCTTTAATCCT
Source organism: Metallyticus violacea (assembly GCA_030762175.1). NCBI lineage: Eukaryota > Metazoa > Arthropoda > Insecta > Mantodea > Metallyticidae > Metallyticus > Metallyticus violacea. The sequence goes on from CM060841.1 coordinate 22,941,849, forward strand.
TTTAACCGCTAGGCTAAATAGCAATAAACTGTAATTGATTAGGAAATATTTATGAGAAGCGTAGGCCATGCCAACAGAAATTATGTAAAAAAAAAGGAAAGGGGAAAAAAAAAAAGAAAGAAAAAACGCCATACTATAGCTGTAGCATTTTTGCATTTTTTTCTTCAAACCATTATTTTCTGAAAATTCATTCTTACTTTCATTTTTTTTTACTTTTAGGGAACCATTTTATTTTTCTAAGTTCCCTTTCTGTTTACGAAACCACAACTGCCTTGATGACTACGTCAATTTATTCAAGCTTCTGGTATTTTCACAATGGTAACGCAATACAAAAAGTTTCACTTTTTTTTGCAATAGAAATCTAATGGCTTATTTTGCCTGATGAACTTCAATTTGGGCACATTTTTTTTTTTTTTTTGAATGGTGCTTAACGCCCGTTTTTACTACTGAGGCACCACAGGCGATGGACACTGATTATACATGAAATGAAATGATATATTGGAAAAGGGTTTATTTTTAAGGAAGGAAACGTTCCAGGCCTAAGTTTAGGGTACCTACCCGGCATTTGCCATTTATGATGACTGAGAAAACCCTGGAAAAAGCCACAGTAAGGGGGGTCAGTCCTGCCGGGATTCGAACCCCAGACCTCCTGCTCATGAGTCCGCGCCTTAACGATCTCGGTCACCCGTGGCGGTTTTTGAATACATTAAAAAGCAATTGCATTTATGTCACTATCGAAAAACCTCATCAATGTTACTCGTGAAAATGCAAAGCACTAATATCTAATTTATACAATTAGTAACGGATATTTTTATAAATAAACCAGGTTCCAATTCCGTAGATTTAATGACGTGGTCAAAGCAACTAAGAGGAGAGAGAGAGAGAGAGAGAGAGAGAGAGAGAGAGAAATTCGTTTAAAAATAAGCTATTGCAAAATCTCCTTTTACATTTTTATAACGAATATAAAAAAAGATGACAGGCGTGTGGTAATTATGATTCTGTTGTTGCTAATTAAAATGAACCCTTTTCATTTCCCACGGTGAGGAGTCTGTCAACTGTTTGCTTTAATGACGGTTAAATTCATAACAACGTCACAGGGTGGCGTGCGTCACGGGCTGGAAAATAAATGAGTGACCCTCATCAGACATTCATAATATCAACACGTGTACAAACATACGTATTTTTGTGGTAACACCCTCTTAACTGCCTCTTCATTAGTCAAACATCGAAGTTGGCATTTAGAATTGTGCTGTAAACAGGGTGCAAACTCATTTGAGTGTTTTTCTATTGCTTTATTCGTGTCCGGTTAATTATTTACAGGCAATTTTCACGCCCTCGAATCAGGAGAGCGTTTGGCTTCCACATCCAACCACCAACCACACTACATGGAGTTCTGCATAGAAAACTTTCACTGAACTATGAACTCAAATGTCTGTAAGAAATGAACAAGTACAGACATCAAATTCTATTAGCAGTAACTAGCTCAAGGGTGGCTTGAGAAATCTTAGTTTTCGATAGGTGTTTTTATAACTATTTGTGTAGTTTTTACGAGACAGAAATACTTACAGCATGACGCAAAGTCCAACCAAATGAATTATCTTGCTAGAATACTAGAAAGGAAATGTGAAAAAATGGAATAATGATTGTATAACTTTTTCTTATTTTTTTATCGTTTTCTGGTCATTTGGATTCTTGAATTGCTGTTTCAGTTAGTACAGAATAAAAATTACTCATACTTGTAGAATGAAAACACTATTTATTTTTGGTAAAATTAAAACCATTAATATTACTTTAATATACCCTAATCTGCATTTATTTTTATTTTTTTTTACAGTATGTACCATTTTTAGACGATTTATTATTATAAACACAAATATTACATTAAATGCTTAATATTGTTTGTATTGGTTTTACTTTGTCCAAATTCAAAAAATATTAACAACCCTCAAGATTGTCAGGCAACGATAGAAACCAAACTATGTGATTAAATTTGAACCCTCTTTATATATTATGACGTAGGGGTGGTTTTAGAAATTTCAAAATAAGGGGGGCTGTGAGTGAGGGAGGGAAGTCTAAAACGCAATAGATGTTGATTTCAAATTTCGCCCTCAATATCTAAAATAACGTACTTTTTTGTTTAAATTACATTTATTTTAAGAAGATTGTTATTTAGATTAGAAAACTTTTACAGAAAATCCTTGAAAAACCGACTAGCTTTGTGCAGTCAAAATCTACCTTGCTACTGGAGACATGACTTCCATTTACAAAGTCCCTAGAGCAACAGAACGGACCAACCAAATCCTGCTGCGGTACGTTTGCTATTTTCTAAGGTTTATTTTAGAAGTTTAATATATATATATATATATATATATATATATATATAAACACACAGAAAATTTGCAGCAGTTCTCCTGGCGAAATGAGGCTTTATCTCTCACACAAGAAGTGTCTCGCCATAGCATTGACGATGTCTTGTTTGTGAAGTACGAGGGTAGATCCATAAGTTTCCGGCATTGCCGATAAGGATTCCCAAACCCCTATCTGGTGCCATAATTTATCTGTTAAAATATTGTACCTGTAACTTCCGCTACTCTGTGTTCAGTTGTTCAGATATAGTTGCATAAAGGAAAATGTGACGTGTTCATAATTGAGTATCGAACTATTATTAAGTTGTTCACAAAGAAAGTACTTACGCCAAATGAAATTAAACAGCGATTGGACAGTGTATATAGGGAAGCATCCCCCTCATGTTCTACCGTAAAAGAATGGGACTACCTTTTTAAAATGGGTCGAGAAAGCATTGAATGAATGATGTTTAATGCCCGTTTTTGCTACAGAGGCACACAGGCGATGGACATTGATGATACATGAGATGAAATGATATATTGGAAAAGGATTTTTTTTTAAGAAAGGAAACGTTCCAGGCCTAAGTTTAGGGTACTTCCCCGGCATTTGCCATTTATGAGGACTGAGGAAAACCTGGAAAAAACTTCAGTGAGGGACGACGGTCTGGCGGTATTCGAACCCAGACCTCCCGCTCACGAGTCCGCGTCTCAACGACCTCGGCCACCCGTGGCGGTAGAAAGCATTGAAGATGAAGAGCGTGCAGATCGGACCTTGGAGGTGCTCACTCCTGAAAACACCGCCCTTGTGGAAGGAGAAATTATGCAAGACCGGCGGCTCAAAGTTACAGAAATAGCAAAAAGGTTGGGCCTTTCTAAAATAACAGTCCTTCTAATTATTCATGAACCTAAACATGAATAAGGTTAGTGCAAGATGGGTGGATGCCTAGACGTCTTTCCTCAATGCAAAAGCAGCAACGAGTCATCTGTTTTCAGGCATTTTTGGAGCTCTGCCGTGGCAATGAGAGAGAAGTTCTGCAAACCATTGTTAGAGGAGATGAAACTATGGTCCTCTACTATGATTCCTTGCCCAAAAGAGGATCAATGGAGTGGCGAAGTAAACCTGGCGAAGCACCTCCTCTAAAGGTCAAGGTCACTCAGTCAAAAAAGGAGATCATGACCACAATCTTTTGGGGCTGTAAAGGAATACTCTTCATTGACTTCAAGGAGAGAAACACCACAGTAAATGCGGAGTACTATGCTGGCCTACTGCTCAGACTACGTGCTTCCATCAAAGAGAAAAGGCGAGGATAGCTGACTGATAGTGTGGTGGTGGAAACTATAAAACACTCCAAGGATGAAAGGGAAATTTTAGATGGCTTACAACTATTATTTATCATTTATACAAGCAATTAGATGTGGCTCAAAAAAAAAAAAAGTAGTAGAGTTGCTCGGGAAGAAAAGTTGGAACTGAAAGAGATATCTATAGCTACGGTACAAACAAAAGACAGAAGATCAGCCAGATTACAAATACTAAACCGAGCAAATACAATACCAAGTCGTGAGGAAGGAATAGTGAAGATAACAAGGGCAGAGAGTAAGGTGGAGAAGAAAAGAAGAGGACGGGGGAATAAAAGAAGAAATTGATGATAATTACATCAATGATTGCAAAACGATAACTAACAGTTAGAAAGAAAATGAGAGAAGGAAAACAGGAAAGAAGACCGAGTGAAGAATAAAGATAGAAGAAGGGAGTGATAATCGATCACATATATCACTATCACAACACCAACCATTCAATTAATGAAGAAGAAAGAAGGCCGAGAATATACATGATGGTTATTATAATAAATAATAAAATTATGATGGTGGTAATTAAAAGGGGATAGTAAAAGTGTTTAAGTGTTTGACGAGTGTGTAAATTAAGTGATAAATAGTAACGAAATACCAAACAACGAAAGCAGTGAATAAATAGTAAATTAAAGTGTAGCGAAAGTATTAGGGACAGAATGGCAAAGTATGTATTAATATTATAAGTTTAAGAACACAAAAACATTAAAACCTAAAGAGAAATAATGATTTAAATAAGAAGTGAATACAGATTATTGATGTTGATTTGTTTTATTTATGCACGCTCTTTAACAGCTCAGATCATCAGCGTCCCATTCAACTCAGGGCGTGAAACGGCCGACAAATTTTGCTCAGAGACCTCTCTTTCAGGCTTGAGGTTCTTTATCGTGCCGTAAATGTACGACACGGGACCCACGGCTTTACTTCCCTTCCGAAGGAAGCCATACTTAGGATTTTTACGCCCGAAAAAATTCATCGATCCTGGCCGGGTTTGAACCCGCGATCTTGGTTTATACTACAACACCACCAGGACCGACTAATACAGAATGCGGAACTAAAAGTGAAATAGGAATTAAATTCTCTTAGAGTAAGGTAGGTGCTAGTTACAAGCAACCTGACCGTTTGGTTTCCAACTGTGTGTTCCTGTAGTTAGCTGGTAATCAGCTAATGGTAACTCTGGTTCCCAGTAGCATGTAACTTATTAAATTACTTAAAGAATTGTTTAATTCTATGTTCTATTTTGTTTATTATTACATTTACTTCTTTTAATATTATGATCTGTAAAATGTTTTATGTATAATGAAATAATTTTTAATAAATAATAAAACCGCCACGAGTGGCCGAGGTCGTTAAGGCGCGAACTCGGGAGCCGGAGATCTGGGGTTCGAATCCCGCCAGGACCGTCCTCCCTGACTGAGTTTTTTTTTTCAGGTTTTCCTCAGTCCTCATAAGTGGCAAATGTCGGGGAGGTACCGTAAACTTAGGCCTGGAACGTTTCCTTCCTTAAAAAAATACTTTCCCAATTTATCATTTCATCTCATGTATCATCAGTGCCCACCGCCTGTGGTGCCTCAATAGTAAGAACGGGTGTTGAAATAAATAATAATAAATGACAACATTTGGAATATACGTCCCGATATAGGCATGGAGTATTACAGGTTTTATTTTACTCTTTATTTTTTTGTGGGTAAAAACTTACAAAAACAAGAAGCGACAACTGTATTCGCTTTAAGTAGAATGTTCTTTTAGTGAAACTGCCAAGGGGGTAACCCAGAGAATCTCTTTTTACGTTCACGAGGCAAGTGTCTCATTTTAAATGGATAAAGCAACTTATTAAGGTTCTTTGTAAGTCTTCCATTTTTGACGTCTTGGTACAGGCAGCGCAAGGAGAAGAGTGCCATCTCAAAGAATTATCATTCAGGAATAGCAGGCGGTTTCAAGTGTTGGAACCGCGAATCCATTTTCTTAATACGAGTATAAAGAGATGAGAGAGCAAGGGGTAAGTGGCTGGAAGGGTTTCACCAAAGTGCCTCATATTGTTCACGGTCTGCAACTCGGATAAGACTAAATGGAAACTCGCACCGACCCAGTTTCAAACCTTGCAAGTTCTTTCAAGCTTTAGTATCACCAAAAGTTTACACAGCGTTAAATCAACGCTTCTGTAACCATGATAATGACGCTTTTAGGTTGTCGAAAGCGAGTGCTTGCAGTTCCTGGAAAATAAACGCTCACTGACTGACAAAAAAATCTCTTAAGCATTTAATGCAAAGGCGCAATCTGTAGTTAACTGAAAGCATGCACAAAAACAACGCATACTTTTGCACTGCAAATAAGCTTAGTGCATACGCACCAAGGTAATTGATATTACGAAAAAGGCAGCTAATGTCTACGTACTTAATTGGAAAGGTATCTCTTGTTTCTAACAGACTATGTTTTCCCTTTGATCTCTCATGTTAATTTCCTCATTCTCTGGTGTTACATAACGAGAAAACATTTGTACTGTTTAAAATAACAATCATTTCACTAGCGTCTATCCATATCGCAACTTTGAAATGTAAAAGAAAGGTAAAATTGTAATACATGCTCTACATTTATTCGTTCTTCAATTATTTCAGTGAAGAAACAACTAACCTTATACAGTCCCTCCCCAAAAATTTTATTTAAATTCCAAAATATAAAACATATTTATAGCTGTATGCAAAATTCTCACTACCACGGGTGGCCGACGTCGTTAAGGTGCGGATTCGTGAGCGGGAGGTTTGGGGTTCGAATCCCGCCATGACCGTCCTCTCTGACTGAGGGTTTTTCCAGGTTTTCCTCGGTCCTTATAAATGGAAAATGCCGGGGAGGTACCCTAAATTTAGGCCTGTAACGTTTCCTTCCTTAAAAAAATCCTTTCCCAATTTATTATTTCATCTCATGTACCATCGGCGTCACCGCCTGTGGTGCCTCAGCAGTAAAAACGGGCGTTAAACACTACTAAAATTGCAAAATTTACAACCATCAATAACCGAGCCCATAATAAATTGAAATCTAAATTATTTATACACAGAGGGTGCCAAAAATGTATAAAACTTTAAGCAAAGAAAAAAGTATTAACATAACAAAACTGAATTCAAACAAACAGAAAATGATGAGCACTAATCATCTTACACTTTTACAGTTACAACAGTTGCTCAAAATGCCCACCATCGGCGTCGATACACTTCTGAGTACGTTGAACTACTGATTGAGCAACGTTTGCGAAAGTGTCTTTAGCGATTGCAGCACATGCCGTTTCAATTTCTTCCCGAAGTTCTGCCAGTGTAGCTGGCCTGCCCAGATCAGCCCTTGTGAACATCGCATACGGTACCACGAGTCTCAAATTTGTCTCGAATGCGTGCAGTTGTTACTCGCGTTGGCGGTTCTGTTCTGTACACACGTCTCCCTTGCCTTTGAACTTCAACAACATTCTCGGTTTTCCAATACCACTTCAAAATTGCTTTCTGATGTTCAAACGATAATTTTGGCTCCATTTTGTTGTAGTAACGCTATCATAACGTAATGTGAGTCGCATCTGTTTACAGAACATATTACGATAATCTTGGCTTCATTTGTTTATTGTTGATTTACCTGTCACGCAGCAACGCTACCATAATGTATGTGAGTCACATCTGTTTACAGAACATCATACTATATATTACTGTTGTTTTTCGGTCCAACTTTGAATATATTAAATAGATATCTACTGTGAAAGTGTGTGTACATTTTTGGCACCCAAAAAGCAAGAAAAAACTTTTTAGTATACCAGTTAGGAATTCGTTAAATCGTGCATATTAATGCTTGAATCAGTAGAGCAATTATTGGGACCGCTTCACTCAAGAGCTGCAACTAAGAAAGAACAAATGGGCACACGCACTCTGTTGCAGGAAAAGCGCTGGTATGTGGAACAGAGAGATCAATAATTCCACAGCTTCAGGAGTGGCGAACCATGTCCCACATGTGATGGGAAACTGACGATCGTTGCTAGAGGGAGGGGCTTTACCCCGATAATGTAATCAGGGTTTCTTTCCCACCACATGAGTCTGCGGCAATTTTCCTCGATCCTGTGTGCCTAATGCTGACTGCATTTTATTCCAAAGCCTTCTACCATTCTCATTTAAGCCGTTCATATCGATATATTAGTTTGAATAAAAAATAATTTATTCGTCTGACAGATACGTTTTTTTGCTACCGCAGCCTTTTTCAACCGAAAAAAACTCAAAATCTTTCATGCAATTCGTTCATCTAAGGAAGATGTTAAAAACTACTCCCAAATGTGCCAGTGAAATAGTGAAAAGGAGGGATTATTCTTAACCCATTAAAGCCCAAAATAATTTTGTTTTCACTTGTATCACTTTACTATATAGCATACAAACAACACCTTTCTTCACACATTCCCGGTTTATAAATAGACTGCTGGGTTTATAGTTACAGTATACTGACATAGTGAAATAAGGTTTGACAATTTCATGTGTTTTACCTATAACTGCTACTATTTGAAGCTATTTACGACATTCCAACCATGCCTCACAATTATGAAACACATTTTGCTTCTAAAAAGTATTTTTATATACAAAGATTATAAAGTTACCGCACTAGTTACATAAAAGTATATACATTCAATTGTTAAATAGCTATCATCAACTGAACATTGTGTTACTTTAATATTAAGGAAACAATTTGTATACCAATGCCAAAAATGTACACACACTTTCACAGTAGCTATCTGTTTAATATATTTCAAAGTTGCACCGAAAAACAACAGTAATGTGTAGTATGATGTTCTGTAAATACATGTGACTCACATACATTATGATAGCGTTGCTACGTGACAGGTAAATCATCAATGAAAAAATGAAGCCAAGATTATCGTGTGATGTTCTGTAAACAGATGTGACTCACATGACGTTATGCTAGCATTGCTACAACAAAATGGAGCCAAGATTATCGTTTGAACAGCAGAACTTTTGAAGTGATATTGGAAAACCGAGAATGTTGTTGAAGTTCAAAGGCAATGAAGAAGATGGGTACTAGATAGCTTAAAGTACCAAGGATTCCAAGCTCATTTGTGTCATCATTAATTCATTTTATTTCATTCTTGATCACAGACTTACACCTACAGAATTCATGGCCAATCAACAGATGTCGCGAGAAGAGATCAATGCAGTCAAAGCGACAATAAATAACACATAAACAAAAATATCCATCGATATCATGAATCATAAGGATATATATGGAAGAAGGTTACAACAAGGCTAGAAGCTATCAGCAGGCAGGAAATCGAGACAGAATGTAACAAGAAATTCTCTATTAGGCAATATGAAATTAACTTAAGGGGAGAAATTTTGAAAACAGACTCATTTGTTTCAGGAAGTTCGAAAACATACCAGCTTATGTTTCTTGCTAAATGTTCATAATATTGTAGCATATGGGGAACTTGGGGGTATGTATTGTAGCATTAAGTTCGTTTAGAAGTAGAAGTGACAGGTGGAAACATTGGAGAGTCATGTATGAGTGATTGAAGAGAAGGATGTGCCGCCGACTGCTCTGGGGTACCCATCTTGTTGGGGTTCATTATTGTTAGTAAAAAGTTTTATTTATAAATGCAGTATGTCTATAGTTTAAGTAACGTTTGTGTGTTCAGTGCATAACCTAGTTGCGATATTTTCATAATTTGTATATCAAACTATTAAAAAAAAATACAACATACAAAAAAACTGGGCGTGATCATTCATTATTTCGTTAAAAGTATAAAACTATTTTGGCTACATATGTTTATAATTTAATTTTTCTGCAAAAATAATTTTCATTAATACATTTTATTCAATTTTATTAAGTATGGATTTATGATTTCTTACAAAGAATCTGAATTTGTGAGAGGTTATCTTAAGTAAGAGTGTGGTAATTTACTGCAAATTAACTACAATAACTTTAATTTTAAATACTTAACAATAAATAAAAAGTACTTAATATACTACATTATTCCATTAAATAGTATTTCATGATGTACATTATTTCATAAAACTCCACGAAGAAGCGTTAATAATTCTTAAATCAAGCAAAAATTAAGATAAAATAATGCATACATTTAAATTGGTTTTAAGTATATTGACCAAAAAGATAAAAATAATAAAAATAGTTTGTTACAGGTTAAGTGCAATTTATTGTAGTTTTTATAAAAACCAAATCATTTATGTACATTATTTTTGGGTGATATTAACATACTGCGCGTTATTTTAAGAAACTTTTATTAATAACCGTCGCATACATTCAGTAAACCCTTGTATCAAGACCACGAACAGCTATTCTACGTTAACGTACATCTCCTTTGTTTTATGATTTATAAAAGGAGCAAAAACATTGTTTCAACTAAAACTAATGCTATCGTAAATATTGCCAGCATATTCAATTTTTAAGTAATTCCATAGCTAATAAAGTCTACAATTCTCTACAGTTATGATCTATATAGCGTCAAATATGTGACATAAATATTTCCCTTGCTAGTACATTATCTTCTCTAGTCGACCGCGGTTTAAATTCGGCCTACATGGTGACAAGAAATCTGTGCTTTGTCTTTCAGTTTCACTTACCCCCCTTGGATTGTAGGGATATTTGTCTTTTAATTGCTGTATTCTTGCAAGAAATCTTGCTTTTTCGAATATACCAGTAGGTAACTGCTGATGATCCGTGAAACTAGGCTTTGGCAAAAGTTAACCAATATATTAATTGTAAAACTTATTTAATTAGTTATATAATAGGTAAAATATACTTAAAATGAAACAATTGGGGAAAGGAAAACCATTAGTTTCTTTTCTTTATATTTTCTACATTATGTTTTTGTTCTTCGATCCATACAGATCTATGGTGATGTTCAGAGTCAAAATTTATTGTCATCCCTTATTTTGTAATTTCACTTAGAATGCATTAAGTATTTAAGAAAATTATAAAATTCCGTCACGCAGAAACTGGATAAAATAAGCGAATTCATCGCCTGGTGCAGTAACTTTAAGAAAGAATTTAAAATCCAAAATATGGCCATATTAATTAATGAAACAAGTTATGGTTTACTGTGTGTATTGGGGGAATAAAATTAGAATTCTTGGATTCTATAAGTATTATAAAATAAACCGACATTTTAGAATTATTATTATTATTATTATTATTATTATTATTATTGAGATTAAAACACAAAAATTAATAGTATACTATTAATTAAATGAAATATATCGCCGCTGATAGACAAAGCTATACTGTGTGAGTATTTTTAAATTTTTTTAAATGTAACCATATTTATGAACTGAGCTCTTGATATCATCTTTACATTCACTAAATTACAGAAAAATTGCGGAACGTTTCAAATTACGTTGTGTATTTAAGAAGATGATGTTCATATGTTTCAATAAAACAAAAACATGTTACTACTCAGAAACAATTTCAATGTACTAAACAAATAAAAACAATCTAATGTTGAATCGATATTCATTTGCTTTGAATTTGAATTTAAATGTTATTGTGGTAAAAACATAACGCAAACGATTTCTGCAGGTTATTACAGAGTGCTCTTAAAACGAATATAATTCTCAAACACATATTAGATTAAAATTTCACAGTTGCTCTCTTCACGATCATGTTTTTGTTAAATATAAAATGTATGCAAAGTTATAAATATTAGTCTTTACGCTGAATTAATTTGTCCTTTTATTTTAAATAAGAAAAAATTAAACGCAAGAATGTTTTTTAAATTTCGGTTATAAGTATACCCCTAAAGGTCCAATTTCGCTAATTTTAAGAAAATAATTTTTCTAATTTTATTTAAATAGTATATACCATATTTTATTGCGAAGAAACAAATATTTGTCCCGCTAGAGTGAATTTTAAATTTTGGGTTTCAGGCAAACCCCAATCCTAATTACCGGATTTCCGTAATTTCAGAAACCATTCTTCTTATTTTATTTAATTACTATATACGAAGTTTCGTTGCAAAAAAAAACAAATATTAATGCCACTAGATTTTTTTTTTTTAAATTTTCGGTTTCAAGTAGCTCCCCCTTCTAATAGTCCGATTTCACTGATTTTCATACACTACTTTTCTTATTTTCTTTCAATGACATATACCAACTTTCATTTAAAAAAAAAATTGCTCCTGCTAGAGCGATTTCAAAATTTTGCTTCAATCCCCACTAGTTTTTACTTCACACTCCTAATGGCCCGGTTGTCATGCTTTTCAAAAACTACATTTATCAATTTATTTTATAGAAATGTATGGAATTTCGTTGAGGAAAAAAAAAAAAAGAGTATAAATATGCGGCCGATAGAACGAATTTTCAATGTTTTAAAAACGTTTCGCTTTTGGTTACCCCCTGCACAATGGTTCATATTTGCTGCTTAACAGACTACGAATCGTTTGTTAATTAATGGTTATATCCGAGTTTCGTTGAGAAAAACCAAAAATTGCGAGTGCAAGATCCTTAACGCACACATACATACACACATATATACTGGATGAGCAATGCTTCACGCAACCGCGGGACCGGCCGGCAGCGCTATGTCGACGGAGGCGAGGAGTATATTTCCCCTCCACTGCACAAGACTTCATTGTAATTTTAAACCTTGCGAGATTAGCACGTATTTGTTGGGCGACGCAATATATTGTATTGAGTGAAATTGTATCAAGTGAATTGGAGCAATACAAGTATTCTATTCCCCAATGATCATTCATATGTGCGTACAGAATCAGCGCGTGCTGTATGGAGATTATTTCAAGAGGGATTTCTTCATTTCCCAGATTTAACCCCTCTGTGATATTTATCTCTGGGGGGCAATGAAAGAGAAAGTGTACAAAACAAATCCACACACTTTAAGTGAACTTAAAACTAACATTCGTCAAGAAATTGCTGCCATTTCTCAGAAGGAACTGCAGAGTTAATGAACAATTTTCTAAGTAGGTGTCAGAAATGCTTGAACAACGAAGGGAGGCAGTTCCAGCATCTCCTTGTTTAATATACGTGAATAATTTACTTTTGTTTTTAAGTGTTTATGTTATGTATGTAAGAAATAACTTACGTCAAACCGTACTGTATTTACTGCGGACTTTCCTCACCCGCACCGCCGATGCAGCATGGCCGGCCGCGAAACCGGTTTTTTGAAGGATCGTTCACCATTATATATATATATATATATATATATATATATATATATATATATATATATATCATTGTAGTACCTAGTGGGTATGAGATTTGGAAAAATTGTTCAAAAATCTTTCCATGTGCACAACCTCAATATCTTATATACCTTCGGAATTCGCTAAAACTTGTAACAGATTTGCATTATTAGAATATCATTCAAGCAACAGATTATAGCTATACTATAGGATACAAAATGTTGGTCCTCTAATATTTTACAAAATAACAATGGAGTCTCTGCTCTTTTCAGTAGATACACATTCTAAAGAGTCAATGTGTATAAAAAATAAAATGAAAAGTGAAGTAATTCTTGGAACAATGCAGCTAAAACAAGGAAACCTAAAGAACCAGAAATAGATTACACAGAAACAAAAATATTCCTATATAGAACAGTTTGTATTTTTCTTCAAAGGGAGAAGAAAAGTCAACATGTGTGTTTATATTTACTCGTATATAGGGGCTCCAAAATGAAACCGCCACGGGTAGTCGAGGTCGTTAAATTGCGGACTCGTGAGGGGGAGGTCTGAGGTTCGAATTCTCCCCTGACCCTCCTCCCTGACTGAGGTTTTTTCCAGGTTTTCCTCAGTCCTCTTAAATGGCAAATGCCGAGGAGGCACCCTAAACTTAGGCCTGGAATGTTTCCTGCCTTAAAGATAAATCCTTTCCCAATATATTATTTCATCTCATGATTCACCAGAGTCCATCGCCTGTGGTGTAGCAAAAACCGGCGTTAAACACTATTCATTCATTCATTCCAAAATGAAACTAAGACTTTTGCCGTAACTTCGTAGCTTAACTACGCAGAGCTTCTTCAACCGGACCTAGCGAGCAGTAATTCAATTTTTTAAGTCAGTAGGTGGAGCCGAAATTTATCGTCGCATGAACGATGTGTATGAGAATGCGTGTCCTTAAGCAGCAGTGTTCAGATGGTGTGGTGGGTGAATTTCATGACGGACGTGTGCGCACTGTGTATATGTCTAGACATGGTCAAGCTCGCTAACCATCACAGAAGAATCAACTGCAGCCATAGACAACTTTGTAAGGGAGAATCGCCGAATCACCACCCGAAAGACTGCAGAAACTTTGTCATTAAGCAAGGGAACGGGATATCACACGCAGTGGGTCCTCAAGCATCTTTCTGAGGTGCTTGTATGGAGCTTCTGCTGCGTTACCAAGCAGCGGGGGATTCATTTCTTTGAAGATTGCTTCTGCAGTCAACCTTGGACGATCTTAACTCACGGTATCCACAACTTGTGACGCGCTGGGGCACTTACTCGAACAGACAAGGCGACTACGTGTAGCAGATGTCACCCATGTATCACTTTACTTCCTGTATGTCCATATATTCCAACCAATAAATCATTACAGGAAACAGAAGTCTCACTTTCATTTGGGCAAACAAAATAAATTATGTTCATTAAAAAGTTCTGAGGCACAAATAAAAACAACAACACTATAAATAAGCACACAATTCACATTTGTCTGGTATTCAAGAAGTGATTTGTACACAGTAGAAAGTGGATCCTGGTGGTATAGTGGCTATCATACTTGTCTTCTAAACCCAAGATTGCAGGTTCGAACCCATCCAGGATCATTGAATTTTTTCGGGCGTAAAAATCCTAAGTATGGCTTCCTTCCGAAGGTAACTAAAGCCTTGTGTCCCGTGTCGTACATTTACGGCACGATAAAGAACCTCAAGCCTGAAAAAAGAGACCTCTGAGCAAAATTTGTCGGCCGTTTCACGCCCTGAAATGAATGGGACGCTGACGGCCTGAGGTGTTAAAGAGCGTCTATAAATAAACCAAATAAAAAAAAATTATTGTGGAAAAGGATACATAGCTATCCGAAATATCTTGCGAAGCGTGCGCCCAATTTCGTTGTTTATTGTTATATATAAAAACGAAAAATAGAGTAACATCATGAACAATGTGACTAAAATAACAATAACCATAAACGCAGAAAAAGGATAAAACATTCAAAATTTACATTTTATAAAATATTTTTCAGAATAAATAAAAAATTCGATCTATAACAATAAAAAACTGTCAATTTCTAATTATTTTAGCCATTTTCAGTTTTTTAATTGTATTTAACGCCTGTTTTAACTACTCAGGTACCACAAGCGGTGGACACCGATGATATAAGAGATTAAATGCTTCATGAAAAGGATTTTTAAGGAAGGAAACGTTCCAGACCTAAGCTTAAGATACCTACCTGGCATTTGGCATTTATGAGGACCGAAGAAAACCTGGAAAAAACCTCAATCAGGGAGGACGGTCCTAGTGAGATTCGAACCCCAGACCTTCCGCTCACGGATCTACACCTTAACGACCTCGGCCATCCGTGGTGGTTTTCTGTTTCTGCTTCTCTGTATATTATATATACAATTGTTTCCGAGCTGATGATACAAACTCTCAGGGATGATGGAGAAGGACAAATGTATCAATTTGAGACCTGGAACCCTACTCCATAAACGGCGGAGTCAAAAGTTATAAGCCAATATTGTCGTGGGATATCATGTAACAGTGGAACATACAACCTGTTTGTATGAAATAATACATTCTTTACATGTACTTGCTACCCCGCATGTAGACGTGTATCATGAGGGGTGGGGACAGGAAACTCCACTACTGTATATCGGAATGGTCAGTCGGTACATGAACGTCTGTGTTTTCCAGTTGAAGTGCACAGTCGATCAGCCTAGTTAAGTGAAGTATACGGTTGCGGAATATGTAGATATGCTTTTGTGTGCGGACAAGGCAATGGGAACAGTAGGGAAGCTGACAGGTTGTATCGAGTAGGAGACATTCGACCCACTCCATGTTTCCGCGACTGTTCCAACAGTCACATTGAAGTGGTACCAAAATACAATGATCGAGGAGAAGAAAGACGCAGTGTACGAACTACCGTCATCAATCAGCACTCGATTGGTTGTACGTGAAATTGATATCGCGCACAGTAGTGTGGAAAGTAATAAGGGAACAGCAGCTACACCGTAAGAAAGTGCATGCTTTGTGTCCTGTTTCGTGACCTGATATGACCCCACTTTGTTTCTCATGTGAAAAATGTTGTGTACAAGACACAGCCGAGTCTGAACAGAATCTCCTGGCAACACTTCTTGCTGCCTGTGACATTGTTGGAACGACACCGGGGCTGGTCCAGCAGGTACAACGGAACTTTGCGCCACGATGTCATGCCTACAAGTAGCACTTTGTAAAGTTTTAATAAAGATATTACATCTTCACAACGATTTTTGCTTATAGCTTTCGAGTCCGTCGTTTCGAACCAGGATTCCTGATCTCAAATTGAAGCATTGGCAACATCCCTGAAGGTTTGTATTATCAGCTCGGAAACAACTTGTATATATACACGTATGTGTATGTATATGTGTACACATTCAGTATAAATAATACACAAAATGTAACTTATAATATTTGACTTAGCATTTGAGTTTTTAAAAACATTTAAGTAGCAAAATTC
This sequence comes from Metallyticus violacea, assembly GCA_030762175.1. Lineage (NCBI taxonomy): Eukaryota > Metazoa > Arthropoda > Insecta > Mantodea > Metallyticidae > Metallyticus > Metallyticus violacea. Next base: position 22,958,227 of record CM060841.1, read on the forward strand.
GCTCTGAAACTAGATCACCAACTCAACTATCTTTAAAAATAAACCAGAAAGATCATTCTCTGTGATAAATATGGATTTATCACAGAGAATGATCCAACCAACAGTGACAGCGAAAGCTTCCATAAAGTTAAACAGATGAGCTGGTGATCGAAGCATAAACATGCAGTAGTCCCCGTTAATTCAGTCGCTGATGGGATTCCCATTTCTACCGAACGTTGTCTCTGGGGAGCTCAAGAGGAGCCGCTTGAGTGAAGTACATCGATTTCTGTTTCTGTCCCAGAAGGGTGGTCCCGCGGTCAATGTTCATCAGCCAAAACGACGGGGGAAAACGGTTGGTGACTCGGAAATAACCCTAACCGTAGCTATTTATTTTTATTTCTATGGTTTTTCACCATACTATCGCTGCCTCAAGACCATTTGTAAGCACTGCGCTCAAGCGTATCGAGTAAACTTTCAGTACTGTTCTCAAATGGCTTTTACTGTTCTAGTGAAGATTGATATGTATATGGTTCTCATGGGTCTACTTCCGAAAAGCCTGCTGAATATTTGACGATTTAGAGGGAACGTAAGTTTTAGCGGTCTTTGTTTGCCCATTTCTATTAATGTTCTGCAAAAAATGAAGACCTCTGAGTCAATATTTCTTTTCCATACACATCAGTGGCATATGCAGGACAACTGAAAAAATAAAAAAGGAAAGGAAAAAGTTGCCATAAAACCAATGAACTTTCAACACAAAGCTTTACTATCCATCTAAGTTGTTGTTTCAGCCAAGATGATATCATCCATTTTCATGATCTGGATCTGGAAGGTTCTACTGCATACTCAGAGGTGCAATGTGTATGTGTGTGTGTATATATATATATACAAGGATAGGTACATACGTTCCCGGCTCAACCATTTTCTATACATGATAAAGACAAAAACTATATTTCACTTTTCATTGCAAATCATTTCTCACCTTTTTTAATCAACATTTGAACCCCCCCCCAAAAAAAAATAATCCGAAGTTGCATGCAAAATGAGCATAAACAGCAGTCATCACTTTTTCTCACACTTAAATTTCCTTCCTCGAAGGCCCTTCTTGAGTTTAAAGAAGAGGAAATAGTCACTGGGAGCTAGATCTGGGCTGTACGGTGGATGGCCGATCGCCTTGAAGACACATTTCTTCACAGCTTCCTTTGCAACAAGAGCTGTGTGCACAGACGCGTTGTCGTGAAAAAGGCGCATACCACCACTCAGCTTTCCTCGCCTTTTCTCTTTGATGTAAGCACGTAGTCTGTGCAGTAGGTCAGCATAGTACTTCCCATTTACTCTGGTGTTCCTCTCCTTGAAGTCAATGAAGAGTATTCCTTCACAGTCCCAAAAGATTGTGGCCATGGTCTTCTTGGTTAACTGAGTGCCCTTGGCCTTTAGAGGCGGTGCTTCGCCAGGTTTATGCCACTCCATTGATTCTCTTTTGGACAAGGGATCATAGTAGAGGACCATAGTTTCATCTCCTGTAACAATGGTTTGTAGAACTTCTCTTTCGTTGACCCGGCAGAACTCCAAAAATGCCTGACAACAGATGACTCATTGCTGCTTTTGGACCATATTGCACTAACTTTATTCATGTTTAAATGTTCATAAACAATTCAAAGGACCGTTCATTGAGAAAGACTCAACCTTGCTGCTACTTCTGCAACTTTGAGCCGCCGGTCTTCCATAATTTCTCCTTCCACAAGAGCGATGTTTTCAGGAGTAACTCCAAGGCTGTCCTACACGCTCTTCGTCTTCAATGCTTTCCTGACCCACTTGAAGAAGTTTGGCCCATTCTTTTACGGTAGAATATGAGGGGGATGCTTTCCCATATACACCGTCCAATCGCTGTTTAATTTCATTTGCATTAAGTTTTTTAACAGATAAGGTATGACACCAGATAAGGCTTTTTAAAGGCGACGATCCTTACCGGCGAGGCCGGAAACTTATGGGCCTACTCTCGTATCTGGCAGTTCACTTTTGCTTTGTTCTGTAACCATCATATTGAGGAAATATATCCTCGTAACTTGATTAAGCCAGATTTTGGACACGTACACAAGAATCACCAGACAGTCATCATTAACATTGCCCAGAACAAGATGCGGTTTTCGAGAAAACGAAACGCCTAAGTTTTGTCCCCTAGGCATTTAAAGGACCATTACAATGGCGTAAGAACTAATACCTTTCAGAGTTTTTCGAGTACAATGATCTGCTTGGTATATTCATGTCTTCATATAGATACTGTTTAATGTTATAACGAAATTACATATTTCATAACTCGGGCATAAATGACACAGATCAATACTCGAATAAATCACTATTTAATTGGCTAATACAGGATCGGAAAGTGGGGCAGAAATGTTGAGAGCGACCTGGAAACAAGAAACTTTATTAAAGCTTGAGGATCAATGAACCCTAAGGCTCCACAAACACCATCTTTCCTCCGCATACAAACCATTAGACATTTGAATGTATTCTCCGGATTCAAACACCAGATTCTTTAAGGTAGTTTTGGGCAAATCAAAACTATACTCCCAGGAATAATAAGATTTGTCCAATAGATGTCAGGTATTTACCGAAAGGTCACCAAGACAAAAGGAGACAAATGAACATGAAACGGTGGAATGGGAAGTGAAAGTGGAAGACGGTGCTTGAGTGGAACAGTGAAACGGGAAAATACCGAGTAAATCGGGACTTTAACTACCATAAATTGCACTCATCCTAGCCCTCTAGTTTTCCAACCTATTGTACCTAACTTATGTTAAGAAAGCTGTAAAAATTATGCCATCTCTCTCAGTTTATTGCAAACTTTGCAGCACTTGTGGGGATGATGTAAACAGCGCTTACTTCAAAATTTCTTGGAGGAGTTGTGATATCCAAAATGTTCGGCAACTTAATCAGCAGTCAAGCGTCTTTTCCTAAGAAAGACATCACTCTAATTGTTCTTGTTTTGAGTAATGAGATTTTGCCAGCAGCGTTAAAAGAAAACAACATAAGAAAGAAAAATAAAGCAGGGACGCGGTCGCAATCACAGAACAGTGCAGTAGCCTCGGGGAAAGTCATGTCATGGTGCAGGGGTAACATCGGTTGGCTCCCTCAGAGGGATGATTATGCGGTTGCTATCCATCAGCCAGGCTACCGCTAGTGACGAATTTATTTTTATTTGCACATTTCAGCTCTAGCTGGCACAGGCCAGCGGCACGTGTCGTTATTGTGCATTGGTAGCACAGTCTGGGGAAAGTCAACAGACATTGTAAAGGCGTCATATTCCGGGAAAAAACCGGTCTCTAAAACGGAAAGTGGAAATATTTAAACAGATATGTCGTGTATATCTTCCAAAACGAAAATTTGATCGAAACATGGAATCTGGACAGGATATCGGACTGCAATTGAGGACTTATTTATTATTTATTTGGTTTATATACGGAGGCTCTTTAACATCTCAGGCCATCAGCGTCCCATTCAACTCAGAGCGTGAAACGGCCGACAACCTTTCCTCAGAGGCCTCTTCTTTCAGGCTTGAGGTTCTTTATCGTGCCGTAAATGTACGACACGGGACCCACGGCTTTACTTCCCTTCCGAAGGAAGCCATACTTAGGATTTTTACGCCCGAAAAATTCCATCGATCCTGGCCGGGATCGAGCCCGTGATTTTGGGTTTCGGAGACAAGTATGGTTACCACTACATCTCCAGGACTGACAAAAACAAACAGTTAACTATATTTCACAGATCAATGGCAAATCATACAAAATATGACAAATAAATAAATATATTTCACAGGAGTTAAAATTGAATAATTAAATATATTAACATAATCAATTAAATACGCGCATATAATATTTAGTTTCTCAATTGTATTGTGCTCATTACTTGTACACAGTGAGTTACATTTCGTTTTGACTGGCAAATGAAAAATGTTTCATAACGTCAGATTTCAATTATAATCATGCAGCACTCCTGTTATTATACTATATCTATGACCCCATGTTTCTAACCTCATAATGCTAAGTTTGAACTACATTTCCATTTTACACTTTCCGGCACACTTTTTCTGCACTCTGCACACACACACACACATACACACACACACACACACACATATATATATATATATATATATATACATACCTATATAGGTAAAATAATAAAAACAAGCGACAAAGAAATAAACACAATATTGAAACAATCACATGTTATTTGTATTATATCAGTGTTATATTCATTTCCGTCGGTCCTGATGGTGTAGTGGTAACCATACTTGCCTCCTAAACCCAAGATCGCGGGTTCAAACCTGGCCAGGATCGATGGATGTTTTCGGGCGTAAAAATCCTAAGTATGGCTTCCTTCGGAAGGAAAGTAAAGCCGTGGGTCCCGTGTCGTACATATACGGCAAGATAAAGAACCTCAAGCCTGAAAGAAAAGGCCTCTGAGCAAAATTTGTCAGCCGTTTCACGCCCTGAATTGAATGGGACGCTGATGACCTGAGAGGTTAAAGAGCGTCCATAAATAAACCAAATAATAAACAAATATTCATTTCTGTTTCTGTAATTTTTAATATTTTGCTATATTGCTCATTACGAGTTACCTTGTTATTCAGTTTTAGTTTATGTATCTCTGGTGTCACGATTTTCTTGCTTTTCAATTTGTTTTGTTTTTGCCCTTTCCTATTGGCTGGTTTAACTGTATTTTAACTCCATTATACGGCAGGGATGAGGTCAGGGGATGGGGGAGACAAAGCTATTGAACTTTCTTACCAATTCTGGGTTAGATGTTGTTGAACAATATGTAGAAAATGGGGTGGTGATCCATCGTGCATGAATCACATATGCTACCCACAAGTTCAACTGATAAGTGAATGAATGATGACTTACGCATCACCTCTATTGCACCTCAGAGGTAACATAACCCAACAAGAAAAGAGCAATGAATCGAAACGGAAAGACAGTTCACACAATATTACATCTTATTATTTTGAACTTTGTTTACTAGACTCTGGTCGCGTAGGTTATCACAACATATATTTTCTTTTGCTAATATGTTCATAAGAACTATTTTTACTGTCTTGATCAGCTTTACCTGTTGTAAAAATATCCGATACTTTTATTTAAACATCCTATAAATTTCACCACTTATTTAAAAATGACTTCCAAATTGATTAAAGAGTTTTTTCAAACAACAATCAAACCGCCACGGGTGGCCGAGGTCGTTAATGCGTGGGCTCGTGAGCGGGAGGTATGGAGTTCGAAACCCACCAGGACCGTCCCCCCTGACTGAGGTTTTTTCCAGGTTTTCTCAGTCCTCATAAATGCAAATGCCGGGGAGGTACCCTAAACTTAGGCCTGGAAAGCTTCATTAAAAATAAATCTTTTTTCAAGTATACCATAAACTTGTGGTACCTGGTAGTAAAAATTGGCGTTAAACACCATTAATTCATGCAAACAACAATCATGGCATATATTAGAGCAGTAATTTACGTATTTTCCTTTAAAACACACATTAGACAGCGCAAGTAACTTCCAACAACACCAAAATGAATTTATCACGCTCAATGTGCTGGGGAACAAAACAAAACAAATAAAAAGAGCCAAAGTCGGTACATTATGGAAGTGTAGAAGAGGCATAAAGAGGAGGAGGAGAAGAGTATTGCACGTTGTTTATTAGAGACTGTTCACAGCAGTACACTAAGTAGAAACAGGTACTCACCTGAGTATACAAATGTCATAGTGCCAACATAAGCAGACAAATTTCCTAAGAAAGTCAGACAGGAACGTATACCCACATAAAATGTTTCTCATGTTATGGGGAAGGAAAACAAGGGCGGCACAATTAGTGGGGGAAATCGGAGCGCATCAAAAGGGGCCTAATGAAAAACCAGGTGAGTTGGCAACACTGCCTATCCTCCCCCATCTCACGGGAACGATCAAGAGGATACATTGCACCCTGGAGAGGATGAGGGAGGGAGGAAGATGCACGTCGCCAAATTAAAAAAGTTCTGTCGCCGCCCCTACCCTTCAACCAGGATTGTTATAATACAAGCCGGTTCGCGCTTTGAAGAGCCACGTATATTAAGTTAGGGCGAGGGAACGAAAACTGCCGCGATTCTTGACAGTCCATACACTCTTACCTCTAGGGGAATTTTCACGTAATAAACCGCAAGGTAGAGATGTAAAAAAGGCAAAGAAATAAAGGCACTAATCAGACAAGTTAGTAAAATAATCATCTCAAACTATAAAGACCTACTTGCTGCGAGAAGGTAATAGTGCATATCAGTGGCCATATCCTTAAGGCAAGCAAGCCCGTATACTGACAATTCTCTCGTGATATTATATATTTAACATTCTTTCTACACAACAAATTACGTTTAGAGCTGGAGAGATATTTGCGAATTACTGCATCACACTTGAAAAAGTTGCTAATAAAATCAACCACCTGGGCATAAATTTCAATTCGTCCGTTGAGGCTTAAATAAGCAGGCTCAGCAAATTTCCTACCCTGCATGATGATATAAACCTTAATATACCGAGGGTGCCAAAAAAATGTATACACACTTTCACAGTAGATATCTATGTAATATATTTCAAAGTTGCACCGAAAAGCAACAGTAGTGTGTAGTATGATGTTCTGTAAACAGATGTGACTCATATACATTATGATAGCGTTGCTACGTGACAGGTAAATGAACAATGAACAAATGAAGCCAAGATTATCGTATGATGTTCTGTAAATAAAAGTGACTCACATTACGTTATACTAGCGTTGCGACAACAAAATGGAGCCAAGATTATCGTTTGAACAGCGGAAAGCAATTTTGAAGTGGTATTAGAAAATCGAGAATGTTGTTGAAGTTCAAAGGTAATGGAGACGTGTGTACAGAACAGAACCGCCAACGCGAGTAACAACAAATTTGAGACTCGTGGTACCGTATGCGATGTTCACAAGGGCAGATCTGGGAGACCTAGCACAGCAACAAGCCCTGCATCCTCGGCTATGGTTTTGGAACGTTTTGAGCACTCACCGCAGAAATCTACAAAGCAATGTGCACGCGAGACTGGGATTAGCAGAACCAGCGTGCGTCGTATTATTAAAACAGCAAAGTTGAAAGTTTTCATCACAAGACTTTGAAGATGACCGTGAAACGACATGTGTTGTAATCGCTGAGGACACTTTCGCAAACGTTGCTTAATCAGTAGTTCATCGTACTCAGAAGTGTATCGACGTCGATGGTGGGCATTTTGAACAACTATTGTAACTGTAAAAGTCTTTGATGATTAGTGCTGATCATTTTCTGTTTGTGTGAATTCAGTTTTGTTATGTTAACACAGTTTTTGGTACCCTATATTACGCTCAAAACAAAAAGGAAAAACAAGAACTTTAATTTTCACGCCGCGTAATGAAATAAAGTCAATTTAATTTTTGTATATGGCGCACAAAAAATATCTCATTGACACTGAACGATAATTTAATTTATTTTTTTAAAAAAAATTAGCTACCTATGTATTTGCAACAGTATTTCAGAGGTAGACATTAAAATTGCATGTGAAATATTTGATCAAACATAGTTTGTATTAGTAATTCTTTCACTATTGGTTTAATAAATATCACTTTAAAAATAAACAAAAATACATTTTATAATATGAAATTTAAAATGAATTTTTTTACAAATAGCTCAACATGTAAATAGGGGCATTTATAACGGTACACACGAAAACATGTAGAAGCACTCTTTATTTTATTAAGATGTAATTTCTTTCTATAAACAGCATTTCGATATTTGTATTGCAGTTGTCAAATATTCAGTCATCTTGATTTGTGATATATTTCAGTAGCAAAAAATGAAAGTAAATTGCTTCAATGCGATATTTTTTTTTTTTTTTTTTAAATATTGAATCTGATTATAGATTGACTCGTTCCATTTGAGTGTTGATCTTTGTCCTCTCAACAGTGTTTAGTTTTTTTTTTTTTTTTGAATGATTTATTTATGGACGCTCTTTAACAGCTCAGATCATCAGCGTCCCATTCAATTCAGAGCGTGAAACGGCCGACAAATTTTGCTCAGAAGCCTCTCTTTCAGGCTTGAGGTTCTTTTTCGTGCCGTAAATGTACGACACGGGACCCACGGCTTTACTTCCCTTCCGAAGGAAGCCATACTTAGGATTTTTACGCCCCGAAAAAATCCATCGATCCTGGCCGGGTTCGAACCCGCGATCTTGGGTTTAGGAGGCAAGTATGGTAACCACTACACCACCAGGACCGACACAGTGTTTAGTGAGGCAACGTCATTATTCAAAAATTAAATCTCTTGATACATTTTTTCCCAAGTTAGAAATAAATTCTGGAAATACTCCTAATAAAATTTGAATTTTTTTCTAACTTTTGATATTTCTGTAGAAAAATCAGTCAAGTCATAGTTTTCATTTACTCTTCCCAAAATCCTTGTTGAAAGACCTTGACAATTTCCTACAGTAGTTTACTAAAGAACAAAAAACCTGTTTTTCTCCCTGGTTTTGAGTTTGAAATTTCAAAGTTGGTAACACATAAAAGAAAAGAAAATTTTGAAACAACTTATCTACAACGCAAGCCAGTTCGAAAATTCATCAAGGCTTTACGATACAGAATAAAGTTTTCAAACAACGAAAACTTGGATATTTTAAAATGAAAGTATAAAATATTAATGGTGCGGGATGTATGCTTGACATGGCCTCTGTAATAAAGATAAATATCGGCATTATTTACAGGTTATTATCATACAACAATGAGCTGTATTGAATGTAAAGATAATTTACAACAAAAGATGAGATTGTTTTAAAGCGTAATTAATAAAATATCCAGTGCGGGTTTATTATTTTAAAGTTTTCGGAATAATGCATGTAATATATATATATATATATATATACATATATACATACATATTACGAAGTTCACCCCAAGAAAGACCGCCACGAGTGGCCGAGGTCGTTAAGGCACGGACTCGTGAGCGGGAGGTCTGCGGTTCGAATCCCGCCAGGACCGTCCTCCCTAACTGGGGTTTTTTCCAGGTTTTCCTCAGTCTTCATAACTGGCAAATGCCGGGGAGGTACTTAAACTTAGGCCTGGAACGCTTCCTTCCTTAAAAAAAAAAAAATATCCTTTCCCAATTTATCATTACATCTCATATATCACCAGTGTCCACCGCCTGTGGTGCCTCAGTAGTAAAAACGGGCGTTAAACACTACTCAAAAAAAAAAAAAACCCAAGAAAGAGATAGCAATATGGGTGAGCACATAAATTGTACTTTTTTCTCTTCAAAATAAATTATTAAAAGAAATGCTTTTTTCCCTTGATTATTGCGTTTGGCACAATAAATAAATTATAAGGTAATTAAAAACTAGTATAAAAGTAATTAATTTTCTGTAAAATGCTAATGAAACTTAGTTGATGTAACTTGGCAGATTTTGAAGTATGTGAACAATAAAAGTCTGTTTGTTTTGATTGCATAAGAGGAAAATAATTAAAGACGAAGTACATTAAAAGAAGTATGATAATCGATCAAATTTAAACAAAAACATACGTTCCATCGATAAAAACAAACAGAACAGCTGATGAGCAAACTGAATTAGTCGCTGTCACTTTGGGATAAACCTCCACGGGTGGCCGAGGTCGTTAAGGCGCGGACTCGTGAGCGGGAGGTATGGGGTTTGGATCCCGCCAGGACCGTCCTCACTTATTGAGGTTTTTAACAGGTTTTTCTCAGTCCTCATAACTGACAAATACCGGGGAGGTACCCTTAACTTAGGCCTGGAACGTTTCCTTCCTTAAAAAAAAAAGTCATCTCATGTATCACCAGTGTTCACCGCCTGTGGTGCCTCAGTAGTAAAAACGGGCGTTAAACACCATTAAAAAAAAACAAAAGAACAAAAAAGCTTTGGGATAATGGTATTAGAATGTCCTGCTCTCTCTTCACCTATTGATAAAAATTGTTCGTAAATACAATTTAAATATTGTACCGAATTGGTCTATATCTCGATCTTGTCCCTCCCTCTTTACAAAACGTCAACTTGCGAAACAATTTCATTTTATTTTACCGCACAATGTTCTCAGTTTACTTTTATTTTGCCAAGAGAAAACTAAAGCATGCTTTAGTAGACATAAACAGAGACATTACAAATTTATTTGGTTTATTTGCGGAAGCTTTTTAAGCTCTCAGGTCATCAGCTTCCCATTAATTCAGGGCGTTAAGCGGCCGATAAATTTTGCTTGCGAAACCTCTTCTTTTTTTTCTACGGAACCCATGGATTTACTTCCGTTCCAAAGAAGTATTACTTTGTGTTTTATGTCAATAAATCCATTGACCCTGGCCAGGATCGCACCCACGATCTTGGATCTCAGGAATTACAAAGAATGGTAAAGTTGTTGTGTTAAATAGAAAAAATCTAAGAAGCAGTCTTTAATAGGCAGCTATTTAAAAAAATAACTTGCAAATTAAATACATAGAGCTATTCAACACCAATATTTGTGAAATGGTATGCTGTTCTATGTATTTCACTTTAACCACAAGGAGAGAAAAAATTAACAATAAATAAAAGCTTATTACTATGTAGAAGCAAATTGATAAATAAATAAACGCAAAAATATTAAACCATAAGCCCACATGAATAAACACGAAGGGTCTGAGGGTCATGGAAACAATTATTCAAGCTGGAGCAGCAAGTAATCGAACCCCAGCCTCCCGCAAAGCAAGCCTCTACATATGAAGGGGTTAAACGACGTGTGAAACCCTTTCGCGTAGGGCTCTGAGTCATAAACCCGAGGGAGGCAAGACTGCGCTTCCTGGAGGGCTATGCACCTGTTATTATTCCCCATCACGTTGCACATGGCACGGTCCTGTCCCCTGCAAATTATTTACAGTCTTTTAACATCCCTATGCACTGCTATCGCGGCTGCACAAGGGAAACTTCTGAAGGGAGAGAAAACATTTAAATTAAAGGCACCCTTCGAAATTTCACAGCAAATTAACCTTTAAAATGAAATATTTAAAAGAACCTCTTACGATATGAAATGCCTCACCGCATTTTTTCCCTTTGTTTTTGGGCAACCTGTGCATTTCTTCCATTGCTTAAAACTCTAAACGCATTTTCGAGCAGGTTGTTTCGAGAGATATAATTCACTCTAAAAGTATAGAGTTCTGAATTGAATTTTCAGTCATCATCTAAAACTAAGATTAGGAAAGGTTTGATCGCAATGTTATTATTAAAGGCATGGAAAGCTCTTATATATCGTTTACGTCGTCACATTACTCACATGGATTATAATACAGACAAAGAGAGACAGCTCTAGGAGAAATCATCCTATGATTTTATGTTTGCAAAGGAAGTATTAACGAACACAAATCGAACAGTTCCTAAAACTTCTCAATTCATATGAAATCAGGCATCAAAGTACTTTACAAATTAGTATTACCTTGAAAAAGCTCGTTAAAATGTTGTGAAGTAAAACACAAACAGTTAAAATAGGCGTAATAGTTCCCACGAAATTTTAGTTAGCCAAATATCTTTCATCATAGATATACAGATGAGCTCTTCAATACCAATCAACATGCCAATATGGTAGTCACGCCAGGTGCGGCGGGGGAGGAACGTAAGGGAAAACATGATGGAAAACTTTAACGGTTAAGAGATATAATATACGAGGCGTTTTTCTAGAAGTCCATATGATTTCCCCTCTTAATGTGATACATTTATCATATACTTGTTAAAATGAAAATTTCTAAGAACAAATTTGAAGACATGTGGTTGAGATTAAAAAAAAAAAAAAAAAAAAAAAAGCATATGTGGGATATTTAATGGAATATTTTAACATGAAATAAGTCAATTAATTAAATTGGACTACAAGCCTAACGGAAAGGATTATAAATAAAAATATCTTTTGATTGTCCGTTCTCTTTCTCTCTGAAACAAAAGTATTTTCAATATTTTTTTCCAAGAACTTACATAATTTTTTTTTTGTTAAATTCCTTTTGGAATTGGAATAAGTGGGTCCTAGTTTTATCCACGATCGAGAAATCAATCAGCTGTAGTACTTCCATATAAGAATGCTGACTTTCTATCCGTATGCAAGGCACATAAACACTTACTTCACTTTTAGATACGAAGAAAAATGCATTCTAACTTGCTTGATGGTTTGTTATTTTGCTATATATTTTTTTCCATCGCCTTTGTGGAGAAATTGTTCAAATGCTCATAAAACAAAATTTATTCTAATTGTACATTTGTAAATCGCCATGATGGGAAATGTATGCCTTTAAAATGAACTATTGTTTAGATTTCTATTTTAATTCGAAAGCAATGTCTATAAAAGACATTTTTGATATGTGGGAAATGTATGACTGAAAACTACCAGACTATTGACGTCATATTTGATATTATTATTCATATTATTTTTGTAATATATATATTTATACTACTGCAATGGTATTAAAATATACTGCAAAATTTTTAAAATGTGAGATCAGTTGATCGAATTTTCCATCTGATCTCACATGAATTTGCTTGAACTGTTGAGAATAAAAACTTACTTCCCTATCTGAAATGTAAGATTTTCAAATATAACTTTAATTGTTTAGAAGCATTACGCAGTAACAGTCAATAGAAAAGGAAAGCACATATTCCGTATTATTGTTTCCTCTCTAAGAATGAATAGTATATGATACAGCAGTCGCATTCTTGTCCGTCCTGGTGGTGTAGTGGTAACCATACTTGCCTCCTAAACCCAAGGTCACGGGTTCAAACGCGGCCAGGATCGATAGCTTTTTCTGGGCGTAAATATCTTAAGTACGGCTTCCTTCGGAAGAGAAGTAAAGCCGTGGGTCCCGTGTCGTACATTTACAGCACGATAAAGAACCTCAAGCCTGAAAAAAGAAGCCTCTGAGGAACATTTGTCAGCCGTTTCACTCCCTGAATAGAATGGGACGCTGATGACCTGAAATGTTAATGAGCGTCCGTAAATAAACCAAATCAACAACACTCCATTTCATTATAAAAGGGGGGGGGGGTTACATCTTGACGCTCTATGTTGCATTCCTCTTGTTTACTATTTTTATTTATTTATTTTAAGAAAATTTAAATGGTGTTTGACGCCCGTTTTTACTACTGAGGCACCACAGGATATGGACACTGATGGATGATACATGAGATGAAATGATAAACGCGAAAGGATTTCTTTTTTAAAGTTAGGCAAACGTTTAGACATTTGTTTATAAGGACTGAGGAAAACCTGGAAAAAACCTCCGTTAGGTAGGATGATTCTGGCGGGAATGTAACCCCAGACTTCCCGCTCACGAATCCGCACCTTAAGGACCTCGGCCACCCTGGGGATAAATTTTGTTGTAAAACTGTGCGCACGCACGCACACACAAACATTTATGACTATTCTTTTATATTTTGAAGCAAACTATATTTTATTACCGCGTTGCCACTCCCCACCTCTCTCCATATCGGTCCTGGTGATGTAGCGGTAACCATACTTGCCTTCTAAACCCAAGATCGCGGGTTCAAACCCGGCCATAGTCGGTGGATTTTTTCGGGCGTAAAATTTCTAAGTATGGCTTCCTTCGGAAGGGAAGTAAAGCCGTAGGTCCCGTTTCGTACATTTCCGGCACGATAAAGAACCTCAAGCCTGAAAGAGAGGCCTCTGAGCAAAATTTGTCAGCCGTTTCACTCCCTGAATTGAATGGGACGCTGATGACTTGCGATGTTAAAGAGCGTCCGTAAATAAACCAAATCAACAAAAAAAAAAAAAAAAAAAAAAAAAACCTCTCTCCATTTTGACAGAATTGGAGAGCCAGTATACCTGAGTGCTGTTATCATATACTCAGTTTCTTAACTTTCATAGTTTCATGAACACTTTACAATGTCTTCTTCTTCTGCAGTGAGTTGTGTAGCACAATTGACATACTTATAGTTCAAATATCACATCGGCTTTGGGGTTATGGAATTTTTCAATACTCCACATTGCAACACGGGGAGGGCGAGAAAGCGTTGAAGTGAACATTTTAAAGAGTGAAACTTGTGACGTAATATTTTTCAGTATCTACTTTTCAAACATATTTTGGAACGCTGTAAATTCGAAAGGAAGATACTTTATTGCCGCAGCCACACCAGTCAGATACTTTAATGAAATATGCAACTGGACCGGCGTGGCCGTTTGTGTTTGAAATTCAAATTGTGCTATTGATTTTAACCAGGGATTAGCTGTAATTGGGATAAATACCAAACAGATTCATTCATCGAAGGTTCAGGATGTGAGCATTGTTGATTTACACCGAACATTAAAACTCGTATCATGTTAGAATCATCAGATCTGAGCGTGTAATGGAAGATTCTGCTTGAATTGCTGATTATTAGGTAGTTCTAATACAAACTTAATGAAGACAAAGACAACATAGATTAGCAACCATTAACTTCCTAACACTGTAGCACGTATAAAACAATGATTTTTCACAACAAAGATAATCGGCTTTCGCTGCTCTGAACCCTGACTACAACTAATAAAACATAGCACTTTCCAGTGACAATATATTTATAATTATCACATTTAGCAGAAACTGTGCTTCAAAAATATTATTAGACATTGGCAGCAGAAAAAAAAAAACGCGTTATCACTGAAAATATCCGATTTAAGTCCCCAAACACTCATTGGTAGCAGTTGTTTAATTCTATGTTCATTTTCATATGCTTTTATATTAAGTAAATGCTATAATGTTCAACATAAAGCCACAAACATTTAATAGTAATAGCTGTTTAGCTATGTTAAATTAAGGGGTTCATTTGCATTTGCTATTACGTAAGATAAAGGCTATAATATTCCATTTAAAACTCCAAACATTCATTGACAATATGTTACAATCATTTGAATTTAATAAGTTCATTTGCACGTATTTTTATGTTAGGTAAGGATTTTCATTTTCATTTCAAATAACAAATATTCGTTGGTAATATGTTTTAAATCGTATAAACCTAGTAAGCTCATTTGTATAGATTTCATGTATTAGATAAGGACTATTACAATGTATCTTAATGTTTGTTGGCCTTTACGACAATATTCAATAATGTAAATGTAAAGATTCATAGGAATACGTACATAGCCAAGAGTATGAAAAGATTAAAACTACAGATAAGAAAATTGTAATACTAAGTGAATTAACCAATGGCTAGCGTAACGACATTAATAATGTGTACCAAGAATGAAACACGAGACACACAGCTTTGTTGAGACTCAACAATAGAAATTAAGGAATTTTATTCGTTTAGTATACTTATGTTGAACATAATTCATTGTAATGAATAGTATTATTACAATCCGTTGTAATAAGTGACGGTTAGTTGTGTTTTGTAAGAAGTCTTAATTCCAACTTCGTAAAGAGCAGTTGCATTTAATATTACGTAGGGAGAAGTTCCCATTTATATTTAGAGGGAAGAGGTTACAAATTATCATTAGTGGTGAATAATAAGAGTCAGGAGTTCGAATTAGTATCCGTATATGATTTATCCATGAAAAAGATAAAATAAAGTGTGTTAAATATCTATTAGTAATAAAAAGAGAATTTGCGTGGAGTGTCGAATAAAATCAAACAGATTATTGTCGGCGTTAACAACCACTATAGGAACATTGCCATAAAGAATATTTGTTGGAAAAGAAATATAATTTCCGTCACGTTTGTCTCGTGTTTATCAGAAAAGTGAACAGTTGTGTGTTAATGATAAGACATTAATAAAATTCGTAGATTATTATCCAATGTTATTTTGATATACTTAAATTGACACTTCTTTCACCCCAGAAGTATCAATCTGAAAAATCCAGCAATAATAACAAACTGTGAGCTAGCCGTGCACATCGTGGTGCTAGTAGTGAACGTCGATGACGACACATACCTTCGCAATAACATCGCAAACTCTAAGAAGCCATTTAGAATGCTAAAGTCGTGTAAACGCAATTTTATGAATATACGAGTACTTTAGTGCTATCTCGTTTCTATTTTATACGACCACAGGCAATGTCAATTGAGAGGAAAACGTACATAAAATTAAACAACACTCTTTTTTAATTGCAGTATTTTTCTTTCCTTTTGTACTGAGATCAAAGATATTTATTTACATGAATGTTAAAAGTCCTTACCTTGATCTAAAACTCATTAATCTCTAATTCAGATGTACATTGCAGTATTAAAAACAACTGTCCCTTGAAAAAGCTGATTTTCTGCAACCCGCCCAGACAGGTTTAGAGTTGTAGCAATACATAAGTTCCCCATCATCATAAAACACGACGATAGTCTGAAAAGCTCTCGGCCTAACTTTAAACAAAGGGCTTTTTAGTTCGATCATTTCTGCTTTTCAATATAATCTCCCCCAATACCACTGCTCATTCTCTAAAGTGGTTTTTGGGAACATTTACAAATATTCCTCTACAGTTGAAATCGCCTTTTGTTTTAATGGAAAATGCTGACCACGAAGGAAGCGTTTGAGCTTTGGAACCAAATCTGGAGGGAAGGTTAAATCCAATAATTAAAATTTGAAATCTCTCAATTTTCTCATCGCTTACACATTCGTGAGCAGGTAGGTGCATCGTGTAAACTGTTTTTCTTCTGAATAATTTCAATCAGTTTGTTTAAATAGCATTCTCCAGTTATAACCAATTATCGTCTCAAAAAATTCATGCCATAGCCTTCCCTGCAGATAGAACTGACTTTAACTTTCTTGAGCTTCTGTCCACTGTTTCCGTTCTGGGGTGTAACGGTGGATCCAAATCTCCTCAAAGCATAAAAATAATTTTTTTCCCTGTTAAAATGCTCGAAACAGGGTTTCGATATTTTCACATGAATGCGTTTTTCATCTCCTTTAGCAAACGTATTACCCATCCTGAGTAAAGCTATTCACCCCTTCATTTATAACATAACCTACTTACTCCTTTGAAATGCCTATACACTGAGCAATTGCATGCACCTTAGCTCGCTGGTCATCTTATACTATATCATGTTTTGTTTTATGAATTTGCTGTTGTTTCACTTTTTGACAGTGTTCGTGTGGGCTATGTTTAAGGCTGATTAAATCCAATAGCCATTTTTAATCGTTGAATAGTAAGAAAAACATTCTCCACAAACTATTATAAACTTGGTATTGATGTCTTTTGGCGTTACACCATCTTTACCACAGCATGATAGGGAATTTTACGAAATATTCACAACACCTTTGCTTAATTATCTGTATTAAATAAACTACTTGAGCCAATGAGTAAATATTTTAAATTAATGTTAACAAGAGATGAACCACCACAACTTATTTTTCCAAATGCATAATCACGTCGGTCAAAGCAGAGAGCCTTTCAAATCCCCTTGTAAAACTAGCATGTCACCAATGTTACATTGCATAACTGACAGTTGAGCGTGACGCAAGGTATTGCCAAATGCGTTCAAAGCGAATGTCAACTAAATTTCGTTACAATGTGTCTTATAAAAACAATCGAGTTTAGTAGGAAATAAATTCATTTTATTCCAAATATATACAGACTCTATGTTGAACGATTAGTGGCAATAGCCACGTAACACATTTATATCATTATTTTACATGACGGCGAATGAATAAATGCAAATGGAAATTTACGCTAGCAAATATGGCGGAATACCTAAACTTCAATTTATATGGTTGTAATGACATATCTTTATCTTTAGTAATGACACGAGTACTGATTATTTTTCGCTATTTAATTTAGGTTAACGAATGTTGACGGTCGAATTATCGAATGGTAACAAGATTGAGTTTGAAAGCTCAGGTAAATTACATAAGAAAAATTATAAGCAATTAAAAGCAATGTAAGAATGGTTTCATATTTTTTTGTACTTTTAGTATAACCATCGAAGTGATTTTACTTCCCTATTTAATTTATCTAAAAACAACACTAGTTTTACTAGCTTTTATTCCAAGCAGAACCGCGTGGAGATCTAAATTAAATAAAACACAATTGAAAACTATTATAACAATTATAATTTACTACTATTTTTGCATCAATTATGCCATATTTAGTGTAGTGATGAAAACTTTTTTAAAAACAAAGGAACATTTGAGGTTATAATAACAGTTCATAGTAAACTCATTTATTTACAGCTAATTTTACTTTTTATTATTTATTAATTCATTTAAATTGTGTTATTTAATGCATGAGAATAGACTTCCCAGATTCCTAATCACCCAAGCAGAGATTATAGGAATAAAAAATTAACGTAGATATTAGTTTTTGAGCACCATGCTTTAAAACAATCGATTAAGCTCCATTATGATTGGTGAATAAGCTATCAATGAGACTGTACATTGACTGTAAGGCACTCGAGTCAAATTATCACAAGTAAATTATTTCAAACAAATAAAAATGAAATACACTTTCTGTAAACTTGGCTTACAAAAGTGTATATTTGTACTTAACCTTTTTAAGCAATCTTGCGACAGAAAAATGTCCATTGTCAATAATGCCAATATAGAAGAGCAAAATACGGGTTCAGGAGTATTTCATGAGTAGAATAATAATAGAAGTAATATATATAATTCATGCACAGAATATTAACACTTATTATACCTACTTATGAACATCTATTCTATTCAGAAACCGTGAGACTGAAATGGACAAACGTCACTATTACAATGACTCTCATTCGATTTTCTAATACCAACTGAGAGAAAAAAAAAGATAACATACAGTCTCTGTTTTTCTTTGTATTCTGTAGTTTAGAATTCCTAATGATAAGATCAATTTACACATTTGGCGCATTACCAAAACGCTTTGAAGAACCCTCCATTTAGCGTTATGATTGTGGATTGTCCACGCTTTTGTTGCTATCAGTAGCTCCCCATCATCTCTAGCAAAAGTGGTCAATAATGCGTATTCAGGAATTATATAGTAGAGTTGGTTACACTGACCACAAGACAAATGCACGTCCCGTGATAAAACGGATTTGATAATTTTCATTCCGTAATCCGGCTGTGATTGGTCAAATTTCAAAATTTAGCTCCGTTTCATTGGTCGATTTTAAAATGATGCCACATGAATGAAATAGTGAAAATAACCTCCCTTTTAAAAACGAAAACTTATCATGAGTTTTTCCAGCTCAAATATATTACCAGAAACAATTTTTTTTAAAAATATAATTACGAAATAATCATTACATACTATAAATGATAAAAATGTTTTCTTGAAAAGTGAAATTTTACCCTTTTTCTGCCGAAGAAACTTTTGATTACTTTGGGAAATAGCTTACTTTGTGAGTCCATATATCTTAATTAGAATGTTACTTTTAAACGTTAAAGGAATATAACTTTAATGTAGGTAGCGTATTTAACTGATTTAATTTTATTTTATAGTGAAGCATTTACTGTAGTACATAAAAAAAGAAAAACATGTTTTTATCGAGATTTACTCGGCGATTGAATAATTTAAAGCTTGGGAAGCAATAACAGCAAAAGCTGAGAGCATATTCCACTCGATTCATCAGAAGCCATAAACTACAAACGCTAATGACAGGGATCTCCCAACTACGTGCATATACATAAATCAATTAACACGATTTGGGGTGAGAACTATAAACAATTATTTTGTATTTAGAAGTATTCAGATAACGGAACAGCATTTTCCGAGTTATTATTTACAGTACAATTTGAGAGTGAAACTTAGCATTAGGTTGTTCAGAAATTCACAAATACTGTATTTTGGCTAGTAAAATGAAATAAAATTTATTTGCAGTAGTTCATGATGGTTTCCTCCCATTTAGAAAAAAATCAATGTGTTTCTGAAAGGCTGATAAAAAATAAACAAAAGAATAATACGAGAGTTATTTCTTTTTCAACTTCCGTTAGGAAATATCAAAAAGACAAATGTGAATCACTAAATGGTTTATTACCAGGAATCAAGTACAGTCAGTATAGCTTTTCCACACAGTCACGTGAAGATTAAGAACTTTGTCATATCGACAGACGAGCTTATCTATAACTTCTTCATAGAAGGTTGTAGCCAATGTATGGGGATAGATCTTTTTGGGAACCCGGCATGCACAAAGTTTTTGATAGCCTAGGTTTTCTGTAACAATCGTGTACAGAGTTCACCTTGAAATGCACGGAAACTCCACTCACTGATGGTAAATCTTTACCATACAAACTTTAGGCGCGGTGACTCTCTTCCCATTTTACCGGTTGCGGCCGCTGTCCTTTCTCGGTTAACAACCGCGCTCAGGTGGTACGAAAAGAAATTAAAGATAAATAACACGAGTACTTCAAGAAATGAGACCAACGTCCGTACATTGAACAAAATTCAACACTCTTACCTGTTTTGTAATCACATGAAGTTTATAGGTGAAATATAATAAGACAAATTTCCCCTAAAAGCATTTGAAAGCATTAATGCTAGAAGCACTTAGATCAAAATATCTAATTTCAGGATATGTACAATGAATTTGGTATCTTATTCAGGGGTTTTGTTATTAAAACATAAACAATATAACGTACTGCAATATGATATTTCAGCATTAACTTTCATTTCGATAGTCAAATATTTGTAGAGTCCTTAAACGCTCAACAAATATTTAAGTACTCTAACACACAGTTGTTTGAAAACATGGAAAAACTGCGTGAGTGAATTGAAGATGTGTGGACTCTACAGAATTAGATGAGTGTATACCAGTAGAGGAACAGTATTTACTGTTGTTAGAGGGGAAAGAAACAATATTCAAATAACATTTTACTAATAAAGGAACAAAAAATCAACACAAACTTAGAACACAGGTTATGAAGTACTTCAATACGTACGAGGGTAGGTCCATAAATTTCCGGCCTCACCTATAATGATTATCGCCTTCACAAAAGCCTAATCTGGTGTCATACCTTATCTGTTAAGAAAATAATGTTCAAAATGGAGTTCCGAGCTGTTATTAAGTTTTTCACAAAAGAAGAACTTCCTGCAAATGAAATTAAACAGCGATTAGACGGTGTATATGGGGAAACATCCCCCTAATATTCTACCGTAAAAGAATGGGTCAAACTTTTTCGAATGAGCCGAGAAAGCATTAAAGACAATGAGCGTGCAGGTTGGCCATTGGAGATGCTCAATCCTGTAAACATCGCTCTTGTAGAAGGAGAAATTGTGGATGACCGGCGACTCAAAGTTACACAAATAGCAGCAATGTTAGGCCTTTCTAAAACAACAGTCCTTGGTATTTTTCATGAACATTTAAACATGAATAAGGTTAGTGCAAGATGGGTGCCTAGACTTCTTTCCTCAGTGCAAAAGCAGCAAACAGTCATCTGTTGTCAGACATTTTGGATCTCTACCGTGATAAGGACAGAGAAGTTCTGCAAACCATTGTTACAGGAGATGAAATTATGGTTCTCTACTATCATCCCTTGTCCAAAAGAGAATCAATGGGGTGGCGTAAACCTGGTGAAGCATCGCCTTTAAAAGTCAAAGTCTCTCGGTCAACCAAGAAGATCATGACCACAATCTTTTGGCACTGTGAAGGAATACTCTTCATTGACTTCAAGGAGAGGAACAACACAGTAAATGGGGAGTACTATGCCGGCCTACAGCACAGACGACATGTTTCCATCAAAGAGAAAAGACGAGGAAAGCTGAGAGGTGTTCTGCGCCTTCTTCAGTACAAGGGCCTGTGTACACAGCTCTTGTTGCAAAGGAAGCTGTGAAGAAATGTGGCTTCAAGGAGATGGACCACCCACCCTCCAGCCCAAATCTAGCTCCCAGTGACCATTTCTTCTTCTCAAAACTAAAGAAGGACCTTCCAGGAAGGAAAAACGAAATGTGACGAAGAAGTGATGTACGTTGTTTATGCCCATTATGCAGACAAGACTTCTAACTTTGGGGTGGGGGGGTGATTGAAATGTTAATTCCAAGATGTGAGAAGTGTGTTGCAATGAAGAGTAACTATATTGAAAAGTGAAATATAGTTCATGTCTTTATCACACCTAAAAATGGTTAGGACGGAAACTTATGGACCTACCCGCGTAACTGAAGAGAATGAACTGTAGATGGGAGAAAAACAAAACAAACAAATAAAAATTTAAATATTTTATAACTTTATTCATTAAATCATGCATTAACATTTTAATTCATACAGAGTAAATATTTTTCATATTTCTCTTTTGAATTAGAATCAACAATAGAACATTTCCATTGTGATTTTTTTCGGAATTAGCTCGCTAATTTCCGCCAGGTGCTTTTATTCCGGAGAAATGAAAGGATTTTTTTTCTCCCTAGTGTAATCACAGTGTCACATTTGAAAAGTAAACATGGGATCATGTGAACCTAACACTACAATTATATCGCGCTTTTGTAATGTGAAAATGGATGCCCTGTGTGAAAGAGACCAATAATACAGTCACCCACACTCAAAACGGATTATACGACCCGTAGCAACGGTTTTCAATTGACGCTAATGGCAGGCTGCAACAAGTATCTCACTCATCACAAGCTTCGCACTTTTCCCGTGAAATATTACTCACATTACCTCTTCGCTTTTTCACGCCACTCACTTTATCTCATATAAGTTTATAGCTGTACCATACATTTCTCATGGTGATAGATTTTTCAACCCTCACGTCTTTTGTTACTTTCCTTTTTCTTCTCTAGTGTGTTCTATTTCTATTTTCTAACTCAAATATGACCGAATTATTATATATATTTAAAGAACAGGTAACTTCAAGCTAAGAAATAAACATTTTATATTCCTAATATATTTGTTCCATCTATTGTTTTGCATGCTTATTTGCCAAAATAATCATACAGGCTAACAAATTAACAAAAAAAAAAAAAATCTTCGCTTTAGAATCTATAGTTATAAAACCACGAAGCTTTGGATTGGATTGAAAGGAACGGAGTAGCAATTGTCAGTGTTTCAGCGCGCTCAAGGCTGTCCGTTTGTGCATGAGAGAAATTCTCGGAGAATAGGATGCAGTGAGAGGGACACCTGGCGGAAGACATGGTCTGTTGGTATTCTCAGAGCCGAAATTGCTAGGCGAGGTGGACTGGTGCTGTGTTCAGCGTGACGGACACTTGAAAGGTTTTTGCCCCTGGGTGTGGTATGAAAACAATCCTTCTGAGGGACGAACTCCTTGGAGTTAGAGAGGGTTTTGCCGAAGTGTTCTGCCTGGAAACACTGTTAGCGACCAATCTACGTTCTTGTCAGCCTTGAGCATGGCTTAAGCAATGAAACGTCTTTCTCCTGCCTACCAATCGAATCAAACAGTTGGCGGTTTCAGAGATACAGAATCTAAAACGAAAATTTTTGTTTTCTTATAGGTAAAAAAAAAAAAAAAAAAAAAATGAATGGAAAAAGGAGGTTATATATTTCTCATCTAATCCCAAAGTGTATTCATGTATGACCCATATATGCGTACAGAATCAGCGCGTGCTGTAAGGAGATTATTTCAAGAGGTATTTCCTGATGATTTCCAGCATCTCCTTACTTAATATACGTGAGTAATTTTCTTTTCTTTTTAAGTATTTATGATATATGTGAGAAATAAGTTACACGACAAACGTACTGTATTTACTGCGGACTTCCTGTCTGCACCGCTGACACAGCAGCCAGCTTCGCGAAACCGGCTGCGTGAAGGATCGTACTCTCATAGATAAAAGGAGACCTACCGCGATCTCAGGATTTAAACCTGTGGTCTTTTTCCTGTGAGGACATCCGTAAGAGCCGGTCTACAGAGAACCTGCCGACAGTCCCGACATGGGCCCATAGCGCTGGTGAGCGATAATATTCGGAAAGTTATCTTGCATCCAAATGGAGGGAGTCTGATTTGAACATCTGTTGGAGAAGCCTAACTACAGTGAGGTTATTTAAGTTACAGGCCACATGAGCGCGGCGGCTTACTGCTCACTGCAGTGCCGCAACCACAAACATGGAGAAAGTTGCCAGGCCTAAAGTAAATTTTTGTAGTTTAGAATTTATGTTTTTACTGAAAGTATAAAATGATACTGTATTTAAAGCTGACCTCTGTTATAAAAGACGTTGAAAATGATGTCCCTCAGCGGAATACATTGCCGATATCTTCCTAGGAAACTCCTGCATTTCAATTAACTTTTCTTTCGTAAGAACACAATTGTAACTTTTGACAAGTTATTATTATTCACGTAAGCACCAAGTAACACGTGCAGCACAACCACTCCTTGACGAACCCTGTCTGAAGATACCTACACATGCATTGTACGGCCTTGACACAGACTTCTTCCATTACGCAACAAGCGCTCTGTTGGCCCACAGCTCAAATAACATCACTGTAAATTCAATATAAATGTAGTTGTTACACGCAACATCCTAATTTTATTTCCTGCCACATCCTATTTTACTTGCTATTCCTTTTGCTTGGTCGATCCAATCCATCCTGCATAAATAAATTTAAAATTTCCTTGTCTCCTGCTTTTATCAACTGCTCTATCCAATGATTGTTTTCTTCTTAGTTTTAATGTCATTGATAAAACATTAAAAAATGACGTTGCCATGAAGATCTTACAGGGACACCTATGTTACGTAACTTTAAGCTTCTCTATACAGAAGAGAAGGCAATAACAAGTCAAGTGAAATTTTAACATGTGTGTTTGTCCTTGCTGTTGACGGCGATAATTACCTGTGTAAAAACTGTTAAATTTTAACAAGGTATTTCACTCTCTTGTAATTTTAACAATGTGGTAGAACGTTTGTATGGTGGTCTTTGTGTTATAAAACTTTTAAATTGCCTTGCTCGTATTTGTATGTGCTTTATTTTTTTTAAAGCTATGCCAGGTATCCTGGAAAGAAACATTCGCAAAAACCTCTGCAGATTATCGGAATATTTCTGCGGCTTAAGTCAAAAATAAAAGCAGCAGGTTCCTTTTCCAAGTGCTACACGGCTTTAATATTGTGTTTTTTTTTCAGTTTTAGTTACAGCAGAAAGCACAGGGAGAGAGATATGGAGGTGCTAATAGGATGAAGTTTTGTGTTATGTCTAACATGTGCCCATCGTGCTTGGTAATGGCTCAACCGCAAGTGTGTACACATATATGAGATTTAAAACGCCTTCTGGCTCGAATTAGCCACGTTAACGTTAAGAGCGCTGCGCTTGAATGTTCTATACGTCCCTTCTGTTATCACAGGAGGAAAGTCTGGGGCTTAGTTACTCAATTGCTCTATGTTAAAACTGCATTTATGAAAATAAGTTTCGCATCTAGTCAATTGAGAATGAAGGAGAAGAATATTAAACGCCTAACCTGCTGCGTCTAACACAGTGTGAACGCCGTTAATCTGCACAGAATCAATGCCAACGAGCGTTTTTTTTAAATAGTGTTTAACGCCCGTTTTTACTACTGAGGCACTACAGGCGGTGGACACTGAAGATACATGAGATGAAATGATATTTTGGGAAAGATTTTTTTTTAAGGAAGGAAACGTTCCAGACCTAAGTTAAGGGTACCTCTCCGGCATTTGCAATTTACGAGGACTAGAGGAAAACCTGGAAAAAACTTCAATCAGGGAGGACGGTCCTGGCGGGATTCGAACCCCAGACCTTCCGCTCACGAATCAGCGCCTTAAAACCTCGGTCACTGGTGGCGGTAAAAATCAACAAGCGTGCCCAAGTATACTGTTTACTAGTATCAGAGACTACCGAACAAATTTGTACGCTCTAGTTAAATCAAGTACAATACAAAGTCATAAAAGTATGGCTTTTGGCTTTTTTACTGTGCAAGGCTTTGTGGGCCTGCAAACTTTTTGTATATACACATATATGCTAGCAACGTTTGCCAATGTGTCCTCAGCACATGCCGTTTCAATTTCTTCCCGAAGTGCTGTCAGTGTAACTGGTTTTCTACGGTATACAGCATCCTTAAGAGTTCCCCATAGATAGAAGTCCAACGGAGTTAGATCCGGAGATGCGGTGGAAACTCAATCGGACCTCTTCGTTCTATCCAGTGCCTTGGAAGATTGTCATCAAGGTACGCACGTACATCTCGGTGGTAATGTGGTGATGTGCCAGATCTGTCCTTGTGAGCATGGCATACGGTACTACCAGACTCAAATTTTATCTCGAAGGCGTGCAATTGGTACTATTCTGTACATACCTCTCCATTGCCTTTGAACTTCAACAACATTCTCGGTTTACCAATACCACTTCGAAATTACTTTCCGCTGTTCAGACGATAATCTTGGCTCCATTTTGTTGTAGCAACGCTAGCATAACGTATTGTGAGTCACATCTGTTTACAGAACATCATACGATAATTTGCCTTCAGTTGTTCATTGTTGATTTACCTGTCACGTAGCAATGCTGTTATAATGTATGTGAGTTTCATTTGTTTACAGAACATCATACTACACATTACTGTTGTTTTTCGGTTCAACTTAGAAATATATTAAATAGATATCTACTGGAAAGTGTGTATACATTTTGACACTGTCGGTACTTAAAATTAGTACTAGCAGTAATAGTTACTATATATGTGTTAAATAATATTGTTGAAATAATCGATTACAATATGGACACGCAAAACTAACGGTAAACTGCAGATGATATTGGGATGGAGAGTTGAGAAGAAAGAGGGATAATGAGAAAGCCAAAGCATCAATGGAGAACAGAGTAAGGTGGCAAACAGGGAATTGGCGAAAAAGAAGTAGATGACAGCCTGAACGATGACCGCTGCATTATGAAGAGATGCTTTGAATACTTGGCCATTGGAATAGAAATGTTGTCGTGAACAGACATGGAGTTGCTGTGAGCTAACACAGAACTTTATTAAACCGCTTCCATTATAGCTTAAAGTAAAGAGCACAATAATACTAGTTGGTATCCAGAACATTCGGGACTGGTGCGCAAAAACTTACTTTGAGACTAACGATCGCCGTCAACCTCGTAGTAGTTCCCTTCCACATGAGATGAAATGATATATTGGGAAAGAATATTTTTATTTTAGGAAGGAAACGTTCTAGGCCTAAGTTTAAGGTACCTTCCGGCATTTGCCATTTATAAGGACTGAAGAAAACCTGGATAAAAACCTGATTCAGGATGGTCCTGGTGGGATTCGAACCCCAGACCTCCCGCTCACGAGTCCGCGCGACCTCGTCCTCCTGTGGCGGTCACAGTGAATACGCCCGGTACAGCGCCATGTTGGAAAATGAGCTAAAGTCAGAATATGGAGCCATCGCAGATAACTTCTCTACTCTGGTGCTCTTATTCTTCACGACAACGCCCCCCCCACACCGCTGCTGCAACTCTTGACGTCATTCAGAGAATGAGATTTCAGGTCAATCAGCATCCCCCAAACAGTCCTGCTCCCGCTCCTTCGGATTGCCTTGAAGAAAGCTCTCAGAGGAC
This sequence comes from Metallyticus violacea, assembly GCA_030762175.1. Classification (NCBI taxonomy): domain Eukaryota; kingdom Metazoa; phylum Arthropoda; class Insecta; order Mantodea; family Metallyticidae; genus Metallyticus; species Metallyticus violacea. The sequence continues at coordinate 22,985,613 of CM060841.1, forward strand.
GATGATTTGAGTGTGATATTAATGTTAAAGAAGCGGTGGATAGTTGGTTGAGGGCACAACCGAAAACCTCTTATTCTGATGGTATAAAAAGTTGGTGCAATGGTGTGAAAAATGCATCGAAAAGGAGAGTAATTATGTTGAAAAATGACATCTTGTTGGTATCTTTATATACTTCGCAAAAATTACTTTCCTGTTACTTTTTGAATCGCCTTCGTACATTCACTAAGTCCAGGTCGCATGTCCTCAACTTTTTGCCACTGAAATACTTTCATATTTGTAAACCTTTAAGTTTTCATTACACCTTAAAAATTCTAACAGTGTCCGTTTTACTGTGTTTCTAACCAATGCTAGCTATCATATCCTTCACAAACGTCCTGTCTTGAGCTAGTGACCCAAATCACAATACGTTTAAGTTTTAGTTACCTTAATTGTGGAATAGAGAGCGTTTAAAGAACGCTGAAGGAAACATTGCGAGCAATTTAATTGAACTCAAGAGTCGCATACTGTACTGAAGTATGGACTACAGACGCTAGGACGCTCCTTCCTAAGCAAACTCAGTAATCGTTTCCGTGTCCATTGCTTAACTACACAAACTCTCAGAAAAAGTATAAACAAAATCCAGATCGATACTACGAGGTCAGTGATTAGCTTGAAAGAGCTGGACTCCGGAAAGAAGAATTGCCGGTCTTTCGTCTCCCATCTTAAACACCACAAGGCAAAAAAGGCAAGTGCGGGCCGAATTTTTTTCCTTTTCTACGAGGAAATGGGGCGTTTTCTCCCTAGTGAAATCAAGCACTTCCTCCTTTGCTTTGTTGCCAATGCTGTAGGCGTTTTCAATATTTACACTGTACCATTTCCCCCTTCTGTGTCGCATTTAATGTCATCTCTCACATTCACAAGAACGACACGCACAAACAAAATCACATGCTTCTGTAGCGCTCGGTCATTGGTTTGTTTTAACAGCACAGGTGGCAGAGGTCGTTAAGGCGCGGATTCGTGAGCGGAAGATTTGGGGTTCGTCCTCCCTGACTGAGGTTTTTTCCAGGTTTTGACTCAGTTCTCATAAATGGCAAATGCCGGGGAGGTACCCTAAACTTAGGCCTGGAACGTTTCCTTCCTAAATTAAAAATATCCTTTCCAATTTATCATTTCATCTCATGTATCATCTGTGTCCACCGCCTGTGGTGCCTCAGAAGTAAAAACGGGCGTTAAACACTATTCAATATTCATTGGTTTGATTTAACGTTCCCTCTTTAGAATGAAGCACATAGAATGGCGCTGGCAAAAGCTGATTGGCCTCTTGAATTGCTTGAAAACGTAATTCAGCACATTTGTGTCAAATCTTGCCAAGGTGCAAAATGCTATCCCTGGTCATCGCAACAGCGACTTACATACATTTGAAATGTTTAGCCCTCAGGAACAGCATCAAAATCTTTTTGAAATGCAAGTTAGTGAAATAATTTAAATAAATACATAATGGGATTGGATAACACAAAAGTACAGCGTTGATAACCAAACCCCAGACATTCCGAGCAGCTTTTGCCAAATCTTAGAATAGTTCGCGCTATCCCATAGATTTTAACAAACGTTTCGAGGTAGCTTTCTGGTGTTACATACGATATGTCAGTGGCAAACAATGTGACAAGGCTGAACTACCTGTCACACGTACCTATAAAATCTTTCCTCATGAATACGTGCATTCTTTATTGTGTTTGCTCCAGGTAGATTCTATCCTCGTATGGCAATAATTTCAGAGATTGCAGAGGGGTCTTACATAAACAATTTTCGATAAGGAATTTTGGTTGGCTTATTTAAATTTCCAAGTTATGGCATTGAGTTTCTACAGAGGTGCGAAAAAATGTATACACACTTTCACAGTAATATCTATTTAATATATATCAAAGTTGGACCGAAAAGCAACAGTAATGTGTAGTATGATGTTCTGTAAACAGATGTGACTCACACACATTATGATAGCGTTGCTACATGACAGGTAAATCAACAATAAACAAATGAAGCCAAGATTACCATATGGTGTTCTTTAAACAGATGTGACTCACATTACGTTATGCTGCGTTGCTACAACAAAATAGAGTCAAGATTATTGTTTGAACAGCGGAAAGCAATTTTGAAGTGGTATTGGAAAACCGAGAATGTTGTTGAAGTTCAAAGGCAATGGAAACATGTGTACGGAACAGAACCGCCAACGCCAGTAACAATTTGATCTTACCCGCCATTCATACACTCTATGGAAATGAGTAATTTTACTTCCAACAGGATGGTGCACCACCACATTACCACCGAGATGTACGTGAGTATCTTGATGACAATCTTCCAAGGCACTTGATAGGACGGAGAGATCCGATTGAGTTTCCACCGTGTTCTCCGGATCTAACTCCGTTGGATTTTTGCCTATGGGGAACTCTTTTAAGGATGTTGTATACCGTAGAAAATCAGCTACACTCTCAGTACTTCGGGAAGAAATTGAAACGGCATGTGCTGCAATCGCTGAGGACACTTTCGCAAAAGTTACTCAATCAGTAGTTCAACGTACTCAGAAGTATTTGTGCAACTGTTGTAACTGTAAAAGTCTAAGATGGTTAGTGCTCATTTTCTATGCTTGAAGTGTGTATACATTTTTGGTACGATGTGATGCATTATGCTAGCGTTGCTACAACAAAATGGAGCCAAGATTATCGTCTGAACAGCGGAAAGTAATTTCGAAGTGGTATTGGTAAACCGAGAATGTTGTTGAAGTTCAAAGGCAATGGAGAGGTATGTACAGAATAGTACCAATTGCACGCCTTCGAGATAAAATTTGAGTCTGGTAGTACCGTATGCCATGCTCACAAGGACAGATCTGGCACATCACCACATTACCACCGAGATGTACGTGCGTACCTTGATGACAATCTTCCAAGGCACTGGATAGAACGAAGAGGTCCGATTGAGTTTCCACCGCATCTCCGGATCTAACTCCGTTGGACTTCTATCTATGGGGAACTCTTAAGGATGCTGTATACCGTAGAAAACCAGTTACACTGACAGCACTTCGGGAAGAAATTGAAACGGCATATGCTGAGGACACATTGGCAAACGTTGCTCAATCAGTAGTTCAACGTACTCAGAAGTATATCGGGGCATTTTGAGCAACTGTTGTAACTGTAAAAGTCTAAGATAATTTGTGCTCATCATTTTCTCTTTGTGTAAATTCAGTTTTGTTATGTTAACACAGTTTTTTCTTTGCTTGAAGTATGTATACATTTTTTGGTATCTTCTGTATATAAAGTAGTAGTACTATATTTTTTTTTCCTTCTAGACGTTTTAAGGATCTGCTCGTAACAACAATTATCATAACATATTGCTTGCCACTTGAAGATCTATTGCTGTATTTCTAATTCAAATTTTTGACATTTCTATATAAACGCACTATAAATAAATTTTAAAGTTTTAGTTAAATAATGCCTAATAGAAAAATTGAACATGTCAAATTCTTTATTTCACTTGATCCATGCTTTCTCTAAACTACATCCAAACATTTCAATTCTCTCAATTATAATTTTTATATTTTAAAGTCATAAACGTTTGGATTGTTAGCTCTGCATTATTACTTATTCTGTTTTCTCAAAATTAAAATTTAAAGACTTTACTTGAATATGTGTCATAGATTAACCCAAGGCAAGTATTAAAAGGAGAAAAGGACGAGTAAAACCTCGATTTAAGAAAAAGAACTGATCTGGTTTATTTTTCTATAAGATAACCATCTAGGTCTACCGAAGATGCTGCAAAGTGGTCAAAATGAAAACCACCTGTCCTCCAGGTCGAGGTTTTTGAGATGAACCATTACACAAATTGGTAAATACTACAAGAAAAGCAATTTGGATATTAGAATAATATGCTCGTTTACATAATTAAGCGAAGACAGGATCCCAGGCTGTTAGCTGTGTCACACGTAAAAGCAAAGTCTATGAAGTTAATGAAAGGAAATCTCCAATAAAAGTCGTTATTTCTGTTTTACTCCTCTCCCTTCCGAAATGAATTTTTCCATAACAGCTTTGAGTATTTCCTTTAGCGTTCTTGTACATCTTTATTCAAAGATATCATCAACTTATTTTTATTTCCCAGGTTGAATTCTGTTATTTCATAATTGACATAATTGCTTAGAAAAGGCAGACAGGTAGCTCATTACGCAAACGCAAAGCAAAATCGAAGGAAACAAAGCTTTCTCGTTTGTTCTGGAAGTAATTTAGTACAGGAAAACACAATTTAAAAATAAGACTTTTATTTGCTATGCCTCGTTAGCAATAATTTTTATCCTTTTTCTAAAAGGATTTAAATGCCTGACGAATACATCTTATATCTCTTATACCCCCTCAAAAGGATCTATTTGTGTAAGCTGGAATTATAAGTCCCTCCTGTAAATATCCTGATATTCACTCTGTCCTAATATAACACAGCTCTCTGCAATAAAATTAAAATGTTATATACACAGCTCTAGTCTGAAGATATGCCACACAAACTCCGAAGGTGGCCTGTAAGTCGTCAAGGCGCGGATTAGTGAGCGGGAGGTCTGGGGTTCGAATCCCGCTAGGACCGTCCTTCCTGTCTGAGGTTTTTTTCCGGGTTTTCCTCAGTCCTCATAAATGGCAAATGTCGGAGAGGTACTTTAACCTTAGGAGTGCAACGCTTCCTTCCTTAAAAAAATATACTCCTTTCCCAATTTATCATTTCACCTCATGTATCATCATGTCCACCGCCTGTGGTGCCTCAGTAGTAAAAACGGGTGTTAAACACAATTCAAAAAAAAAAAAAAAAATGCCATATTTCTACGGAAACTTTGAGAAATTTGTATGTTTAAGGATAACGGAGGCGGAGGAAGAAGAAATCACTAGAAAACTGATCCAGAAAATCTTGGAACACTGAAAGGAAGGTTTAATCTTTAAATATAAATGACGCATAAACATATATAACATAATAGTAAAATGCATAAAATGGAAAAATATGTAATTACTTATTCTGTAAACATTACAGATTTTCCAAATTACAATGTTCACTTCATCAGAAACAATATTGTCGGTCATGGTGGTGTAGTGGTAACCACACTTTCCTTCCAAACCCAAGTTCGCGGGTTCGAACCGGCCAGGGATTTTTTCGGGCGTAAAAATCCTAAATATGGCTTCCTTCGGAAGGGAGGTAAAGCCTTGGGTCCCGTGTCGTACATTTACGGCACGATAAAGAACCTCAAGCCTGAAAGAGAGGCCTCTGAGCAAAATTTGTCGGCCGTTTCACGCCCTGATTTAAATGGGACGCCGATGACCTGAGATGTTAAAGAGCATCCGCAAGAGAGAGGGGGAAAAACTTACAATTACAAAACAATGAAAAAAATAAAACAAAATAAAAACAGAATATAACATATATGATAAAAAGTTACAAAAACAAGTAGAACAAAATAATGGTTATGTTGGTACATGATAAGTTAATCAATGTATACTTTGTAATAAATAATCACAGGATAAAGCGAAAGTATAAAGATTCATGTTGAATATATCAATAGTTAAATAATGTATTTTATTATATAAGGTTTGCATTGCAAGCACTGGAGATCATTTATACGCATCAGTATTAACCCTTGGAATAAATAAAATATTATGAAATCGGTTTGGTGTGATAGTTGGAATATAAAAGCACATTGATTGTCTTATGTTTGAATCATTAACCTTATTGTGTAATAGTTTGTAAAGGGAAAGTAACAAATGACAATTTATTCTGTGAGATAAACTTTGATGCTGAAATAATTGAATGAAATTAAATCAGGAAAAAAAAAAAAAAACTTTTTTTTTTTCTTTCAAAAATGTACACTTTAGAAATTTTCGTTGAATTATTTCAATTAGTTTAACAGATCTGTCAACGTTGTGACAAACATATATGCTTCTATTATTGGTCCTACAAACCATCAAAGGTATGTTTTAAATTGTTTAGCTAAGAACAATTTAGTACACCTATTTTGTTCAGCTTGAACCGACAACTCCCTGATTCAGTTGACTAGGGAGTAAGTCTAAAACCACGGAAGGCGTTACTTCTGCTATTTAGATGAAATTATTTAACTGAAGATGCCCACAAGAGTCAAAATTAACCTTAGCGATTTCATTTTACGGGCTTACATAGCACAAACATGTGTAACTAACTGTTTAACCAGTTTTTTTTTTATCTTAAGACGCAAATAGTCAGTACACGTCGTTATGAATTAATAAATAATTAAACCTAGTCAGTAAGACCATTAAATGATGGATATACGATTAAGATTATATTGAAATAACAAATATTTTTAATAGTGTTTAACGTCCTTCTTATTACTGTGGCATCACAAGGGGTATATACTGACGATAAATGAGATGAAATTATAAATCAGGAAAGGATACTGTCACACTCTCTGCGTAACGCCACCGGTGGCCGAGGTCGTTAAGGCGCGGACTCGTGAGCGGGAGGACTGGGGTTCGAATCCCGCCAGGACCGTCCTCCCTGACTGAGGTTTTTTCCAGGTTTTCCTCAGTTTCATAATTGGCATATTCCGGGTAGATACCCTAAACTTAGGCCTGAAACGCTTCCTTCCTTAATAAAAATATCATTTCATCTCATGTATCATCAGTAAGCACCGCCTGTGGTGCCTCAGTAGTAAAAACAGGCGTTAAACACTACTCAAAAAAAAAAAAAAAAACCTCTGCTTCTTAAGTTAAAAGGAAGCGTGGATGGTAATCATAGCATTACTTTCCAAATTATGTTAATATCTAATAACAGAGTCATCAGATCGGTATTTTATTGCATGTGTACATTAATGTTATTATATTATTTTTCTTTTTGCATATGCTCATGTAGTTTTAATTATTACGTACACGTGACAATATTTTTAAAAGGAAGGAAGCGTTGTATGCCTAAATTTAGGGTACATCGCCAGCATTTGCCATTTCTTTGCCCTGAGGAAACCCTCAAAAAGAAAACGTCAGTCAGGAAGAACGGTCCTGATGAGAATCGAACCCCAAACCTCTCTCTCATGAAATAAGAGTATAATAGAACACTTTAACCGCCTGTTGACCATGGTCTATGAATCTGCCTCTTCTACTGTTTAGAGCTCTTGGAGGAATTTGCGATAACCTAGTGATAACAACTGAAGTGCTGCAAAGCAGTCAATAAGTCTAAACTGTCGGGAAGATTGGAGAAGACACTCTAGGGTTATAACAAACAAAACCGGAGTAAAATGCAGTTATAGGTCATTTACTTAAGTTTGAATGCATCGTCTTCTGCTTCGCCAGTCGAGACTACTGTTTATCGCCTACTACAGAGACACCACAAGCGGTGGGCATTGATGATACATGAGATGAAGTGATAAATTGGGAAAGGATTTATTTTAAAGGAAGGAAACGTCCCAGGCCTAAGTTTAGGGTACCTCTCCGAAATTTGACATCTATGAGGACTGAGGAAAACCTGGAAAAAACCTCAGTCAGGGAAAACTGTCATGGCGGGATCTCCCGCTCACCTGTCCGCGCCTTAACTACCATCGGCCACCCGTGGCGGTAGTGGAGGTTGTGCCTCGTTTGTGTATGTCATGAGATATAAAATGGTTCGACGATTAGTAATCATTCTAGTTGACGTATTTGGAGTAGGTGCGTCTTGAAAATTATGTATTATTTTTGTAGAAAGCTTTCAAATGCATTAATCTTTGAATACTTACATATCCATTCGTAACGAAGTGACAAAAGTCCACAGTCCTACGTATCTTTGGTGACAAAAAAATTAGTCTTTTCTTGAACACAAAATTCTTTTAAATCCCACTTGTTACCGCGCGGTTATTCAGCAAAGCTATGAAGTAACTGTGGCATTTAGCACTATGTATTTTTTAAATAAACCTTTGTAACGTATTATGACAAATTATTTTCGTAATATTGTTTCCCATACACAGCAAGCTTTAACGTTAACCTGTTATATATATACATATATATATAAGCGTCCCATTCAACTCAGGGCGTGAAACGGCCGACAAATTTTGCTCAGAGGCCTCTCTTTCAGGCTTGAGGTTCTTTATCGTGCCGTAAATGTACGACACGGGACCCATGGCTTTACTTCCCTTCCGAAGGAAGCCATACTTAGGATTTTTACACCCGAAAAAATCCATCGGTCCTGGCCGGGTTCGAAAAAAAAAACATTGAAGGAAATATATATGCATATATATATATATATATATATATATATATATACATGCATATATATTTCCTTCAATGTTTTTTTTTTCGAACCCGGCCAGGACCGATGGATTTTTTCGGGTGTAAAAATCCTAAGTATGGCTTCCTTCGGAAGGGAAGTAAAGCCATGGGTCCCGTGTCGTACATTTACGGCACGATAAAGAACCTCAAGCCTGAAAGAGAGGCCTCTGAGCAAAATTTGTCGGCCGTTTCACGCCCTGAGTTGAATGGGACGCTTATGACCTGAGCTGTTAAAGAGCGTCCATAAATAAATCAATCAAAAAAAAAAATCAACCTTCAATGTTTTCCATCTAAATGCAATAGTTGCGCACGCATTCCTTGCACATGCACGAAGGACAAAAGATGGCTTATGGGCACAAGTTCAAAAAGTCTGAGCTGTTGTAGCCTCTCGTCCACACTACTGTAGAAATCTGACATCATCTATGCCCCGAAGATTGAGGACAGTTATAAATGCTGATGGATGATACACCCGATATTTATTTGTGTTTATTTCTATGTTGTCTCTTTAGAAGATAAATGTTTCTTTTCATGTATTTATTTTGTTTTTATAAAGAATGTATCAGTTTGTGATTGTGTTTTTGCGTGTATATAAGTAATATCATAAAACTCAAATTGTGCGTTAAAATATAATATGATATTAAGGTAACATGATGTTCTATATATGCACTTATAAAACCAATAACGAAAAAATAAAATAAATTCTATCCTAATGTTCTTTTTCCAGATGTTTATGATTATGATCATTACGTTGACAGGCCAAGAGCATTTGCCAACTGCAGTGTGCAGTAGCTGCATGCGCGTTGTGAATATAGCGTTTACGAGTGTCTCCGAAATACTCCGATCAACACTTAGAAGCAGGGTCGATCCGCTCTTTAAACTTCGAAGCGGCATTTGTCTTTAGCGACCTCTATTGTTCAACTTCGGCGATTTTTACAGAAACACGAATAAAATAACACTTGAATTTAGAGGCAAATAAATTACCCATAACAATATTTTGGTACGGTTTTGGTTGTTCGAACCCCAGGGTTTCGAGTTTAGTATGCGGCAGAAAGTACGACAGGTTTTAGTTCTTAGGGGTTCCTGTATATACTTCTGATAAAAACTAGGTATTGTTGCTGTTAAGATTAACATTTATATAATAAGTAGAAGAGCTACTGTGTGTCATTTAAAACTGCAGCAGGTCAGCAGAGATGTGCATGTTCCACTATAATATATTTTCGTGCCTGGTAGCTCAAAACAATGCGAACAAAAGTGGGCGCCGTGTGCTCTGACACTTTTTGTCTCTTCTCTTCAACACGCCATAAATTATACAACTTTTCGAAGCAATATGGATTCCTCGCTGCCCTCCTTCACTGCAGCCCTCCCTCACCTTCCTTTTTAAGGAAACGTTCAAATGTATGAGAAGGGGCGTTTCCATAGGAACGCCGCCGAAACAACTGCCGAAGCTCTAGTTGAGTGTAGACCCAAGCTATAGGTGCGGTGTAAGGGACATAACAAGGTATTGAATTTAATAGTGGGTTGTTACCAATCTTTACTTTCCTCTCTTCCTGCACTTTTCTTCCCCTGTTTTCTATCATGGTTTTTATACATTTTCTTCCCTAATATTTCTATGATAATTCATGTTCAAGTTTCTTATTTTCTCTGTACACTTCTTTGCTCTTTCTTTTTCCATTCATTGTCTCTTACTGCATCCTGGTTTATAATCATGTGTTTATCTTTCTCTCATTTTTGATATTGCAGTGAAAAAAGCAGCTCGAATTTATGTTATTATGAGTATTAATATATGATAAAGTTTTATATTATTAATATTAAAATAATTTAATATTCAACTTAACTTAATGCAGAATTTGAAATGTACCTACAATATTTCAAAATCTACCAAATACCTTTTCTGTACAAAATTAATTTATTCCAAAAACCAGTGAATATTAATCGAATTTGGTTTTATTTCGAAATATGTATGTGAAGCTCTCATTTTAAAAATTCTTTACTCTCTCAGTAACTGGAAGTAACGCTTGAAACTCACATTGAGCCAGCCATCCTAACCTAACCTAAACTAACCTAACCTAACCTAACCTAACCTAGAGTTTTTCGTGGTTTGTCGTGGTCGCTTGGAGGAAAGCTGGAATGCATCTTTCCTTCTATGAATTTTCGGCGCTCTCCTTTCACTTTATTTCAATATTTGGTTCTATGCAGGGCGGAAAGTGTTAACCGAGGTGGGTTGGTGCTGTGTGCGGTAGATTGTGCTTTGGAGAGCTTACTGCCCTGGCGTCTGATGTGAAAGGGACTTTTCTATGGGGCTTGAATTCCTTGAAGGATGCTCTCTAGGGATCCCGTTTACCCCGTGTCTCACCCTCCTTGATCTCCTTCACACCATACCTTTCTCCCGGAGGTGCCCCTAAGTGGGGGCGGGGACCATCGGCAGCACTAGAGAATGACAGATGTACAGTACTTTCTTCTTACCGTACCAACTCGATCATGAATAAAACATTAATAGATTTTATTCAATAATTTCGCCATTTTCTAGTTTAGTGTTTGAATTTACATCGTTTTTATAGCTCTGACTAACGCCTTTGGATTTTGAGAACAACGCCATTTTAATATGATGATTTCTTTAGCAGTTAACAGCATATAACACTTTAGTTATCTATATATCTACTAAATTTTACGTGCTCCAGAGCGAGTGGTGATAATTTTATTTTTAGTAATACAACTTATATACGATATTCAATTTCACATGGAGTTGTCATTTATCTCTACATTTCTAATTTTTATTAATTTTTTCTTTCATTGTATGCGGGTGAGGTATTTTTAACGTTATCTCTCTTTTAAAAGCTCTCCTTAAAAAGTTCAGCAAAAGAACGCATCAACATTAAATTAAAATATGTTTATAATAAAATAAACTGAAACATTTTAATAAAGCAAAAAGCTTTATATGAATATGCAGAACCTAATAACCCTTTTTCGCCGATTTTCGTATGCAACTTGCGAAAAGGTCTATATTTAAATGGGTTTTGCTGTTTATGGCTCAATTTCTTAAACATTTTCCATATTTTTAAACTCGCCTCATGATGTACTTTTTATTTAACCAAAACGTTTACGAATTATGCATTAAAGATATATGCTGTAAATTAGCTTTTTATTATTTAAACAACTTTCACTGGCTTATTTGAAGCACATAAACATTATACGTAACAAAGAATAAAAATAAAAATAATTCTAATAGAGGCTACGAAAAGAAAAAGATAGTATTCCATCACATAGAATGGCTCAAAATAAAAAGTTGATGGCAAAATACTTTTTAGAAAATTAATAACAGTAACTTAATATATTGGGACTTAAAAAACAGCAAAAAAATTAGCAGATTAAGTTTAATCAAACAATTAATGAAAATGTCTAAAGCAAAGGCTATTTAATGTATAAATTTAAGGCTTTAATGATACAGTAGACAGCAATATCAGAAGTTGGGAGAAGGAAGAAACACTGTCAAAATGTGGGAAGGAATCGTTAACGTGTCACTAGCGTAGCTGCAAGATGGAAATAATTGACCAAAAGGGGCATATAACTGAACTATGAATTAACAAAGTATGTTAAATACAGTGGAAATAGACTGGCAAAGATTTGTAGTGAATTTAGAAAAGATAAACATTGAAGACCAGAACTACGAAAAGGAACTATGAAATGTAAAAAAGAAAAGTGGCTCGAAGGTCAAAGAGAAGAAACAGATCATTCTGGAGTGAACAAGCAAAGTGGGTGTTGAATTTAAGAAAGAAAGAAAGAAAGAAAGAAAAAAGTTAAATTGGCAGGTAGGAGGAAAAGGAAACAAGAAAATGATTTGCATTATTTATAAGAAGGAAAGACAGGAATTTTATTTTTTGAATGATTTATTTATGGACGCTCTTTAACAGCTAAGGTCGTCAGCGTCCCATTCAACTCAGGGCGTGAAACGGCCGATAAATTTTGCTCAGAGGCCTCTCTTTCAGGCTTGAGGTTCTTTTTCGTGCCGTTAAATGTACGACAGGGCAGCTACAGCTTTACTTCCCTTCCGAAGGAAGCCATACCGCATCGGTCCTGGCCGGGTTCGAACCCGCGATCTTGGGTTTAGGATGCAAGTATGGTAACCACTACACCACCAGGACCGACAAGGAGAGAAGAGACATTGTGGATAAGGGGTTTCTGGAGAGAGAAAGAAAAAGCTTTTGAATGAGTAAAATACATAGTTGAAGTGTAGAATTTCCTGATAATAAATAGGAAAGAAAGGTGGAGATGGACACAAGTAGAATTGTTAAGACAATGGTGAGGGTGTTAATCCAGGCGTAATCGTTCAAGTTCTTGGTTTATTATTTTTTTTTCTAGTTTAATTATATTAATTAGAGAGGAATGTCTAAAAAACCTTGTTAAATCCTAGATGATAAAGTTGTGTGGCATAAACGAACGAAATAACAATAGCATATTTAAATTTGCTAGTTTTCTCAAAAGTGCGAGAAATCAATACTGAGAGGCGATTTTAAATTAATTAACGTAAACGAGATTCGGCGATATTCTAATAACGGCATGAGTCAGCTAAAGGAATTCAAGATATCTAGACATTAAAGATGCATAAAATAAGTACTAAATTAGTAATGCTTGAAAACACTGCAAAGTTAAATATTTCTTCCTCTCTTTCTTCTTTCACTGTGTTCACCCTCTTCCTTTGTACGACTTAAATACAAATAACCGGGTCAGTCGTCTGTTGGGGAGACGTTTATTCTAATGCACATACACAATGAGAGACTCTCTGAATGAACGGTTAAATCTATGTCAGGGTAGCCTCGAAGGCATCATAAACACAGAAAGACACCGATACACAGAAACAAAGATGAATTATGAGTTATGAGCTATGAAAAATATTAACCCGTCATTTGCCCTTTTTTAAAATGGACGGAGGAATATTACGGAGAATTTGAATCACATTAGGGGCCCAGGATTTGAACTGAGACCTTCCGAATGCGAATCGGCTCGGTTGTCTAGTTTAAAGGTCTAAAATAAATTTAAGTTTATAATTTGAACAATTAATATTGACAGAATAGGAAAAGGAATAACAAATTCAGTAGCAGTACAACAGAGTGCTGAAAATTATAAAAAGAAACTATCAAAATAAAGGAAGGTTTCCTTAAAGCTTTTCCAGATATGTCAGAAATGCGCCACTAACATAATAGAAAAAAAAATTATGAAAAAATAAAACGCAGGAAGGTCATAGAGAAAAGAAATAGTATTCTGGTATGAACATGTAAAGCCCATATTGGATTTCGGAACACAATTAAACTGACAGATAGTAGGAAAAAGAGGGGGGAAGAAAAGAAAAGCGTTTTACTGCCGCTAGATAGAGACAGGGGGAGAATCGTAGATGAGGTCTTTATGGAGAGAAAAAAATGTTTTTGTATAAGCATATCCATAGTTGAAGTGAAGAACTTGCTGGCAATAAATAAATAAATAATAAAGGAAAATGAATATGGGCAGAAGCATAATCTTTATATGACAATAAAAAGGATAATAAACCAGGCGTAAATATATTTAGTTAACAGACGAATGTTTAGTTTTGGGCAGCAAAAAAATAAATAAATAAACTGAACGTTGAGATAGACACATATTGCCTTTATTTTTTTTAAAAAAAAAACTAGTCCTGGTTAAGTTTTCGGAGTACATATTCTGAAGCCTAAATTTATATAAATTTCGCATCAGCTAGTTTTCTCAAAAGACTAAGAAATGAAGTAATCAATACTGAGCTAAACTGTAAATGTAAACGAGATAAAGAGGATCTAATGTTGCAGCGCGTCTGGTATAAGAAATTAGTACGAGGGTAGGTCCATAAGTTTCCGGATTCACTGATAAGGGATATCGCCTTCATAAAAGTAATTAATTGCAGCTGTAACTTCCCTCGGCTGTGTTCAGTTGTTCAGATATAGTTTCATAAAGCAGACTGTGTGTAGAAGATTGTGACATATTCAAAATAGAGTATCGAGCTGTTATTAAGTTCTTAACAAAAGAATAAATTACGTCATTCTTTGCATGTTTCCGCTCTCCAGTGATTAGATTTGGCATGCCTTTTTTCTCCATTGTCTCGTTCTAATAGAGAGCTTTGACATTTGATAGTAATGCATATCACAAACCAGCGGTACTTCAAAATTAACTCAATACCTTGAAAATGCGGAATTCAAATAATGACTGGGGTTATTGCAGAACTGCTCTGATAACTGCAGCCAAGGAACTTGATTCGGATAGTAAGGAAGAAAGTCTGTTTCTTTTTCCTAGTTTCGTGCTTGCCCACTTCGTGTTTCCCCCGAGACATAGATCCACTCCACTAACCCCCCAGACTTCCGAATGAACTAGGAAACTAATCTCAGAGAAACTGGGTCGGCCGTTAGGTTCCCATAAGGGGTCAGTTACAAAGAAACATGACCAGTGTACAAATCAGCCCCAAGCTCCCATCTTCAACTCGTTAAACTATAAACGCCATTCATATGCTTCCCCTAGACTTGACTGTTAAGTGGCCGGGTAAATTGACATGTAGCGCGTTGCTCTCTCAAGGGCCATTGGGACATAAATGAGCGACATTGACCTGACTGCATCCTCCCCAAAGTACGCGATGCCAATCAGCTTCTCTTAATTAACTTCAGCCCACTCAGAGACAGCCCTCTAGTTCTATTCTTCCATGCTGCCTCAGTATTCATGGTTAACCTGCTAAATGCCTATTTGCATTCTTCATTTGAAAGCATAGATATTTAGGTTTGCTACCGGTTTCGTGATATAAATAGCAATACAAATGTATTACGTACGCCTATTTTAATTACAAATGCACAGAAAAGGTGTTTATATTTTATAACCACCACAGAACGAAAAAATCGAACGTGTTTTCTTTTTAAATCCTAGTTATTCAACGGCGGTTCGCAGCAGGGGTGCACACCTTTACCACTGCTACTGCTACTGCTGAATCTAGAATCTTAATAATTAGAAATAACATTCATACTAATTTTACACAACAGAGAGAGAAAGGGAGAGGAGAATTCGATAAACATGTCGTATTAACGTACCTAATTAATAAGGACAGGGTTTTAATGCAGATGCTGTCAGAAAGCAGGCTTACTCATTATGTAAGCTATTTACTAAAATTTTCAACAGTTAAATGTTGCATATATTGCATATTTTATTAATAAGCGTAACATTTCACTAGTTTACAAATTATGATGTAATTTGCATGTTTTATATGTATATTTTATAACTATATTCTATTTTATTTATTTTTATCTTCATACTTTGTTTTAAAATACATTTCCGAATAATATGTGCCAACGCCAGTCCTGGCTCACACGAGATACAATCAATACTAACCTAACCTAACCTAACCGTCTCTCGCTGTATAAAGGTGGCTGTTAAGGAGTTCTCGCAATTGAGTTCAAATGTGGTGGTTATACTTATAAACAGTTAGGAATGTAGTGAATATATTTGATCTAAATAATTTACATCAGTTAAAACTGCTCCAGATATATTAAAGAACACAGAAGCAGAAACTAACCTTTCTTACATTTCTGTCATCCACCTTCCGCCATTTCTTCTTTGGAAACCGACAGCATTATTGTGCCAGTCGTTAATGTACTTCAAAACCACTGTCTCCAAATTAAATTCGGTACCTGGAGGTTTAGCAATGTAGTGAAGGGAAAGGTATACAGCATTCTTTCAAAAACCTCAGGATATTATCAAATGTGTGAGATTGAAATTTAAGTGTGATGAGGAAGTGATGGATGCTGTTTGTGCCCATTTTGCAAATATGACTTCTGACTATTTGGGGGGGGGGGTTGAATGTTAATTCAAAGATGTGAGAAATGTATTGCAATAAAGGGTAACTATATTAAAAAGGGAAATATAGTTTTTGTCTTTATCGTACCTAGAAAATGGTTAAGCCGGAAACTTATGGATCTAACCTCGTATGTTAGCTACTTTATGGACAGAAAGATGGGCTCGTTGATGTATAGCATAAAAAATATAGTCGGAATATTGAAGCCTGGAGTCGCCGGGAAGAAAAACAACAGCTGACGCTCACTAAGGTCGGATTTGAACCACTGTTCGACAGATTGTAGTTTTTAAGTTTGAACAGTAGAAGTTGATAGTCGATCGTGTCAAACGCTTTATTGTAGTGCAGTAAGTTTTTGCTCGTCGTAGGCTTCAGGGATGTAATCTGTATTTTCAGTAATGTCGTGGCGGTGTTATGTCCTGCTCTGACACCAGATGGCTGTCAAGAATGCAATACACGTTAAGACAGTCTGTCAATTGTCTGTGCCAGTACTTTAGATAATGCAGGGAGGATGCTGATAGGTCTGAACTGTTGTGGAGAAGTGGGTGCTTTATTCTTCGGTACAGTACGGATAAAGGTCAATTCCTATAGTACGGGATAAGTGTTAGGTATTAGTGAAGCCTTAAATATGTGAACACATAAAGTATACAGTAACAGGATGTAGACAGGCAGCTTACAATCGAGCAATGTAAAGAGAAGATGTCGCTAGAAGTGCAAATGCAGTTAAAATCTGGAAGAGGGGTTGCAGCAGTACATCAAAACAGGGGCCAGACTCTTTAAACAGTGACTCGCGTGGTTTAGGCTTGGAGCATGGCGGCAGATCAGAATTTCAAGTGAAAATGGATTAAGAATTTTCCCTTTATGTGGAGAGGAAGAATCATGATCGCACATCCTGGCGAATTGTAGCAGCACTGAAGTGTTGAGAAAAAAGTTTCTGCCGCCTTCCTTCTCTGTCAGAGGTCAAGCAGCATGCTGTGCTCTGCTGGCAGGCGAGGATGAGGAGCAGGTAGGCAAATTCATGTCGAAGTTGAGACAGCTCAGGCCTGAAAAGGCTGAAAACAGGGGGGAGGGGCAGGAGGAACTAAACTGAATTAAATAAAAAATAAATATGTGGATATATTGTGTTTACGTTCCACTGACAAGGGGAAAGGTTTTCATATTCTATATGTATATATGAAGCTAATATTGAGATTATTATTATTATTATTATTATTATTATTATTATTATTATTATTATTATTATTATTAATAATATTTTAACTGCGTTAAGCAATGGAGGTATGACATATTTACTTATTTATTTAAATAATGTACTTTTTGGGTATTATGAAAGGCACGTACGGTGGGAAGGTTGTAAAGTTATTAGTATGTATGTTAATTTGAATAAATACACTCATTCATTCATTCATTCATTCATTCATTCATTCATTCAACAAAGACTTGTAATAGAAAAAGGCTAGATAGTGAAATGAAATAGGAGTGCCTTAAATAATTTAGTCAATTTCGGTATTTTAAGAACGTGAGCCGCCGCCGCCCCCTCCACTACTACTACTACTACTCGCCTACAGCTACTATCACAATTCTGGTTATTATATTAAATTATATTTATTATATTATATTATTCTGCAGCTCAGTTTATAAACATCGCAATATATTCGATTTATAGTCATTAAACACAACTTATAGCGATTATATAATCCACAAATTATAAATTACTATATATACACAGCAAAAATCTAATCTTCAAGTTGCTCCAGTAGTCAGAAAAGTAAACATAATGTTATATTAAGCTAAATAATTCAATAAACAGAGTTTCTAAAAGAAATACATTCTTCACTCTTATTTCACAATCCTCAAATACCTAGAGCTGGAATTTCCTATATAAACTAACTACTGGAAAGTAGTTAAATCTGGATGCCTGATTTACGTTGAGACCAAAAATCGCGAAAAAAGAGTTTCCTAAACAACTTGTCATAACCAGAGTTAAACAGATCGCGTTAGCTGGTAAGTTTAGAAACAGTTCGAGTCACAGTTATAAATGATTCAATGCCAATGTCTATATTCGCGTGGTTTAATGAAATATAGAAATGGATATTTTTAAGGGACAAATTTATAACAATAACGTAATTTTATCACAGTCCACAATTAAAAGTCCGTCACGTAGGAGCTGCGTGAACTAAGAGAATTTCCCAATGAATATAAAATCCAAATTAGGCGTTAATAATTAACGAAATTAAATAAGTTATGGTACGAAATTAATTAAATGAAATATATGATCACTGATAGACAACACTATACTGTTTGTGTATTTTTAAACATTTTTAAATGTTACCATGTTTATGAACTGAGCCCTTGATATCATTGGTACATTCACAAAAATAAACAAAAATAACAGAAAGTTTCAAGTTACATTGCGTATTTAAAATGATGTTCATATGTTTCAATAAAACAAAAACATGTTACTGTTTAAAAACAATTACAATGTACAAAGCAAATAAAAACAATTTAAAGTTTCATCGATTTCCATTGGATTTAAAATTTCATATAAAAGTTATTGCAGTAAAAACATGTAAAGCAAACGTTTTCTGAAGGTTATTACAAAACAATTTTACATACAAATATAATTCTCACACACATATTAGATTAATATTTCAAGCTGCTATCTTCAAGACGATGCTTTTGTTAAATATAAAACATATACACTGTTATAAATACGGTTTATATGTTGAATTAATTTGTCATTTTATATTAAAACAATATAGAGAAAATTAAAAGCAAGAGCGTTTTTCAAATTTCGGTTTTCTAATATATCTCTACTCCTAATGATTCAATTTCGTTAACTTTCGGAAACTATTTTTCTTATTTTATATAACTGGTATATGCCGAATTTTGTTGCGATGGAATAAATATTGCAGCCGCTAGAGTGATTTTAAATTTTGGGTTTCAGATAAACCCCCCTCCTAATAGTTCCATCTCATTGATTTTCGGAACCTGTTTTTCGTATTTTATTTCAATGCCATACGGACTTTCCTATAATAAAAAAAAAATAAATAAATAAAATTGCGGCCAATGAGCGATTTTTCAATTTTCACTTAAGGTTAACCCCCACCCCATGGTCCAGTTTTACTGGTTAACGTACTCGACGAATCGTTTGTTAATTGATGGTTATATGCAGAGTTTCGTTGAGAAAAAAATTGCAACCGCTAGAGGGAAAGTTCATATTAAATGTAGATGCCTAGTAGGTATGTCTGATGCAGATTTGGATAGATTATTAAAAAAGCATTCCATGTGGAAGATTAAAAGGCTGGGAGATAAGCCAAAGAGGACAATATACAAACAAAGAGGGCGGTGAAATTTATCCGATTACACAGAACATGAATAAAGAAAAGAATGTATTTCAAATGATAGTAGGTATTTTGTGAATTTTCCAAAAAGCCACCAGAGATACAGAACCGCAGCATCCTTTTGGGCAGTGCGTGTTTTTACTAAAACAGGCTCTCACTTTGATACCGCCCACATTTATGCATCCTACAGCAGAAACAAACCACAACAAATTACCAAGCGTTCCCCCCCCCCCCGCCTCCTCCGTCACTCTTTATTCAGATCTGGAAACGTTTCTATAAACGTGGAATAAAACCAACATGAAAGAAAGCTACTAATTTGTTTCGGTATAGGATTATAGAAGAGGCAGAGAGGGAGGTATTTCTTGGAGCGGAAGTTTCCCGACAGGAATTCTCCCAGCTCGTCAAAATTTCCAGCAGTTGACTCTCGGAGGAACAGCCCCGCTCTTGCTGCAGTAAAGTTATATTTATACTCGACTGACCACCTGTCGAGCATGCACGTGTTTTTGTTTTTACAAGTATATAACCTGAAGGGAAAGTATGGAATGATGTTTTATCAAAGTATCATAGGCAAAGTTAAGAATTATTTGTTCTTTATGCACAAGTTACAACTTGAAGGGCATTCATGCGCGTGACATATGAAAAACGTCTCTGTTGGTTTAGCATTTTACAATATAAAGCCTCTACATGAATTGTTAACGTAACTTTTATTTTATTAAACTATAAAAGCATCTTAGATACCAAAACAGTGTATTTTATACTTAGCTAAGGACGTACAGGGTTCAGGTACGGTTTTAACTGAATGTCTGGGTGGAATTCTTGATCCTCATTTAAAAATATCCTTCCATCTTGTTCTTGGTCTTCCTATTAGGCGATATTCTCTAGGTTTATAATTTAGTAAATATTTTGGTATCCGTTCCTCTTTCATTCTTAATATAAGCTGATACCAATTATTTTTATTTTCATTAATTTTGTTCATTTAGATTATATATATTTAACTGTTTTTGAATTTATTCATTTCTTTGTTTATCTAGAAGAGTAAATCCAGCTAAAGCTCTTAAAAATCTCATCTATTATTTCTATTCTTTTCCTACCTGTGCTATTCATAGTCGAGTTTTTTCCTTCGGAAGGGAAGTAAAGCCATGGGTCCCGTGTCGTACATTTACGGCACGAAAAAGAACCTCAAGCCTGAAAGAGAGGCCTCTGAACAAAATTTGTCGGCCGTTTCACGCCCTGAGTTGAATGGGACGCTTATGACCTGAGATATTAAAGAGCGTCCATAAATAAATCAATCGAAAAAAAAAATAGTCCAGTTTTAACTTCCATATTTGCCATTGCACTGTCACTACTTTGTAGGCTTTCATTTGTGTTGATTTTGACGTCTTGTTCTTTAATGTTCTCCTTGTTGTTCTCTTCATTTGTCTTAATTTATTTACTTTTATATTCAGATCTTCATTTTTGCTGTATGATACATTAAAACCTAGATAATTAAAACTGGATACTACTTGTATTATTTCTTCTTTAATAACCATCTCGCATCTTACATGATTGTTCCTTTTAAGCCATTGATTTTGTCTTGGTTGTTGAAATCTTTAAATTACATGTCTCCACGATCTTTCAGATTATTAATGACCGTGGCGGGAGATCTGGGGTTCGAATCCGGCCAGAATCGGCCTCCCTGACTGAGGTTTTTCCCAGGTTTTTCTCAGTCCTTATAAATGGCAAATTCCGAGGAGGTACCGCTAAATTTAAGCCTGGAATGTTTACTTTCTTTAAAAAAAAAACTTTTCCAATACATCATTTCATCTCATGTATCATCAGTGACCACCCCCTGTGGTGCCTCAGTAGTAAAAACAGGCGTTAAAAACTATTACAAAAATGCTATTAACACTTCTCTGTAGACCGTCTTCTGTTTCCTCAAAAATAATCTGACCGTTAGTAAATAAAATTGTTTTCAACTTATATCTGTTAATATGAATACCCCAAGAACCCTTTTAAGTGCTTCTTGTATATATTTTAAATAATGCTGGCGATAAAGAATTCCTTGGCTCTGGTGTTTTAAAATTTAAATTTCACTTACATTTCAAAATGGCAAATCTAGGTATATTTAGTTTTGAACTTAAGAAATATGCCTGCGTCATGTGGCGTATCAGGAGCTGTGGCCTGCCGAGATCATTTTATTCCATAAACCAGGGCTCAAACAAACGGATGTCTAAAGGAAAGGTGATTATTATAAAGCTGACAATAATTCGCATCATTAGCGTTTTTCTCTCCTAACAATAACCTAACCTAACCTAACAATAACCTAACTAAAAGAACCTAAATGTCTAATACTTCATCTCGTTATTTTGCTTATTTTTACTGATAAATATCTGCCACAATTTGGAATCCTGATGACTAATGCTATAAATATCTTATTTACAATGAACAGAATAACACAATACTCACGACGACCTTACTGTAGAATCAAAATGGCCTCCAGTAAAAGGCCAGTAAAGGCAAGAACTAAACCATGTCTCTACTAATTGTCATTCCCTTTAGACCTACACCTCGAAACAAAAAATCAAAAAAAAAAATCGTGATAATTAAGCTCATAGTAAAGAAGTGTTTTCTGTGCTGCTTCCAAAAGCATAAAAGACAAATGAAAATACATGTATTATTTAACGTAATATCCTTCTAGCTTTTCATCTCTGGCTTTTATAAGTTGCTCCATCAGTAAAGCATTCACGTGCATCCCATTTCCACCTGGGATTGCGAAGTACACCAAAAATCACTTTCAAAGCCCCGACCTAAGCTCCTTAAGACTGTCACTTGACTTTGTCTTCAGCGAGGAAGGCGCCTGCTAGAGACTCATGAACAAACAGAGAGGCGAGGGTAAATCGACCGAATAGAGTTCTGGACGTGACCCTCAACATAAGGTTCACTGGAACCATCTGTGCTGGAAAAAACCGCGGATCACCGGGCTTTCCATTGCGTTGGAAATGCCTACCTAATTTCACCGAGTAACTTGGCTCTAATGTACACATTCGCCATGTACAAAGTTCGAATCATATGAGTGTTACTAAAACTTCATGAATTTCCAGAGTCAATTGTTATAATATAATTTATTATTTAATTTATGTATAAAAGAACAAAAACTTCCTCAAGAATGGAAAATTAACTACATATTATATATAAAGGGAACAGGAAAGAATCAAAATTTATACGGGAATAAGTGTAAATAACACAATATGCAGATTATATTCAAAAGTTATAAAAATAAACTGGAAAAAGAAACATAAGAAAAAATAAGACAACAAAGTGGATTCAGAGCAGCTGTTTACGAGATGCGTACAAGTTCTAAGGTCTCCGATTTCTAACTATTAGCACCAACAATTTGAAACCTGTGTCCCTTCTACGTAATCTCCCTGCAGCCGTACATATTTTACACAACGTCGACGCCATGAGTCCATGGCCGCTACGAATGCTTCTTTAGGAGTCTGTTTTGACTACTGGAAAATCGCAGCTGCAATAGCGGCCCAACTGTAGGATGTGGGACCACGGGGAAGGTACTTCATGTTGAAAATTGCCAAAATTTTCTAGGAGTCAGGTCGGGTGAGTAGAGAGGATGAGAAACCACTTCATAGTTGTTTTCATGAAGAAACTCCTCCGAACAATTTCCGCATTTTCAGATGTTCATGCAGGATGGTGCGTATAGATCCCACAGAAATGGCAACTTTGGAAGAGATATCTTCCACATAATCGGCGATCTCGCACCATGATGTCTGACCGGTTGTTTCGGTTCGTTGTCGCACGACGTTCGCCCTTCTTTGAACTGTAGCATCCAAGAACGTACATTTTTCACATCCATGACACTATCATCACATGTCTCACTCAAATGGCGATGATGCACCGCCACGGGTGGCAGAGGTCATTAAGGCGCGGACTCGTGAGAGAGAGGTATGGGGTTCGAATCCTGCCAGGACCGTCCTCCCTGACTGAGGTTTTTCCAGCTTTTCCTCAGTCCTCATAACTGGCAAATGCCGGGGAGGTATCCTAAACTTAGGCTTGGAACGTTTCCTTTCTTAAAAAATCCTTTCCCAATATATCGTTTCATTTCATGTATCAGCAGTGTGCATGTGTTAACATAAAGGACAAATATAAAAAACATACAAATCCAAAAAGTAAAGCAGTGTTTACAGAACTTAACATCTTATGCTTTATATATTTTGTGCCGGAAACATTTTTACCTGTGGCATAAAATTGAATCATTTTCCGCAATTAAATTTGCTTTTAGGTTCTTATTGATGTATTTGATAAAAAGCTAGCAGTTGTACAAGAGTAGGTCAAAATTATGGCATTCGTATTATAATAAGTCGTAAAAAGCTAACTACACTTTGTAACCATACTTGCCTTCTGAACCCAAGATCGAGGGTTCGATCCCGGCCAGGATCGATGGATATTTTCGGGCGTAAAAATCCCAAGTATGGCTTTCTTCTGAAGGGAAGTAAAGCCGTGGGTCCCGAGTCGTACATTTACGGCACGATAAAGAACCTTAAGCCTGAGAAAAGAGGCTCTGAATAAAATTTACCGGTTGTTTCACGCCCTGAATTGAACGGGACGCTGATCTGGGAAGAGAGTCCGTAAATAAACAAGACAAAAAGAAAACTACACTTACTGTATGCGTACTTACATAGTTTGTCTATTTAATGAATATATGCTGTTTAAATATATTTAATATACATTTCTTGACTAAAAAGTAATATCTTCTTCCTAGAATATATAGACTGACTATTTTCAGTTATCAAATTCTGCGTTTATATTGTACATAAAGCTCAATAAACCAAGTACGATGACTGAGGAAAATATTCTGAAATATTCAAGCAGGATATTAAGAAAGTTTCGACACAGTTGCTCAACATCTCCCTTCTGAGGCAAACGAAAAGTAAAAGCACAGTATTTCAAGCTACAAAACTACTTTGGTCAGCGACAGCAGGCAGGAAACATTACGGGGTCATCTGATCAATAATTGCGATGTTTAGCTCTGTCAGCTGGCCCCAAAACCGCGAAATTGAAATTCATTGCACATTAACTGTGAATTGATTCTTGTGGCAAGACGCGCAATTTCCAGAGCTCTGTAACAATCGATTGGCTAGTGTAAGCACTTGGCTTGATTGTGTTCACAGCAATTTACCGTAAACACCTGTTCTCCGATATGCGCCATTTAGCCAGATGAAAGGGCTCCCACATGCCAATCTACGCCCATCGAACTATTAAACACTGCGTTGCGGAGAAATTAGTCATAGATAGCTGTCTGTCTCTGAGAAGCGGGTGTTCGGAATTGCTGGGTTGGAATCTTAGATCGACTATTTCACTCGCGTGATCTCATCTTAAAATCGACCGATGAAACGAAACAAAATTTTGACTTTTGACCAATCACAGCCGGATTACGGAGTGAAATTATAGAGAAAAAATTATCAAATTCATTTTATCTCGCGACGTGCATTTGTCTTTTGGTCAGTGTAGCCAACTCCATACCTCCGCTATATAATTCGTAAACACGCATCACTGATCACTTTTGCTAGAGGCGGTAGGGAGTTATTGATAGCAACAAAGGCACGAGCAATCGACAATCATAACGCAGAATGGAGGGTTCTTCTAAGCGCTTTGGTCCAATAAGCAAATTGATCTTATCATTAGGAATTCCAAACCATAGAATACAAAGAAAAATAGAGATACTATATATTATATTTTTTTTTCCCAGTTGGTATTAGAAAATCGAACAGTAGCGATTGTAATAGTCGACTGTTGTCCATTTCAGTCCTGCGGTTTCTTAATAGAATAAATATTCATAAGTATTACATTTTATACAAGTGTTAATATTCTGTGCACGAATTCCAAATCTATATATCACTTTTATTCTCATTCTATTCATAAAATAGTCATAAACCCTTATTTTGCTCTTCTCTATTGGTATAACTGACAATCGGCATTTTTCAGTCGGAAGTTTGCTTGAAAAGGTTAAGTACAAATATACAATTATTACAATTTTGTAAGTCAAGTTTAGAGGAATATCATTTAAATTATTATTTTATCATGAAATAGTCGCAATAAATATAACTCGAGGGTCTCAGCTTTCCAGACTTTTTGCACTCACTACGTGAATTTATCGCTAATCTCAGACCCTCTCGTGATATTACTTGTGATAACTTATTTCGATTCTAAAGTACAAATTGCTATGGACGAAGTCTTCTATAACAATATGAATATCACCAATATTCAGGAAGGCTATTTTAATATAGTTTTCAAACAAAGTCCTAAATAATATAGTAGCGCAAGCTAATTCTTTCAAGCACTGAATGCAGTAACTACAAAAAGTTCAGGTGAACCATAAAATTATTTTTATTAAACTTACTTATTATCATAATCATTGTCTGTAATCATATTTTTTCTTCTTTATCTTTTTACCTTCATTCTTTGAAATGAAGATTTTATAGTTGTTTCCCTCCGTGTATTGTTATATTTTTTATAATACCTATTGTACATTCTCAAACCTCCTTTTCACTACTTTGTACGTTCAAAAATAATGTATGACCTGAGTTAAAAAAGATTTTATTTTTACCTAGCGAAAGTACCTCCAAAGTTTCATATTCTATTACCGTAATTTCTTAGTATTTACAGTCCGTATATTACGAACTGTCAATATCAGCTACATAAATCAGGACTAGATAGGTGAAATGGCAGGGATTGTTTGGGGCAAAGAGGATGAAGGGGAAGAGGGAAAGTCGTGGTGCTCGATGCCGCCTTGAATTATTTGAGCAGCAGATGAAGCAATCCTTCCAGACATTCTCATTAAATTCCAAAGAAATTACATCCCAAGAACCAAGCGGGTTTCAGAAAGGGGGAAAAAACACGGGGCAGTTATTTTAAGCAATTTTAATTTTAAATTCATGTCAACATGGAGTACGCATAACAAAAATTGTCTGGAGTTTCCTTAGATTGTAGCATGCAAATTTAAACCTTGGTGCAGGCAAGAGTTGGTGATTAAACTTAGTTTTGTTAGATTTTTTTCCTCCCACATTTTGGGCGAATAAAGAGCGAGGGAATTTACTTGTTGCACTTAAGTTTTAATTAAATATAAAAAGCATTTCTCATAAAAGATTTTTATTTATTATTGTTTATTCATTTACTAACATTTAAAGTCGGTCCTGGTGGTGTAGTGGTTACCATACTTGCCTCCTACAGCCAAAACGCGGGTTCGAACCCGGCCAGGATCGATGCATTTTTTCGGGCGTAAAAATCCTAAGTATGGCTTCCTTCGGAAGGGAAGTAAAGCCGTGGGTCCCGTGTCGTACATTTACGGCACGAAAAAGAACCTCAAGCCTGAAAGAAGAGGCCTCTGAGCAAAATTTGTCGGCCGTTTCACGCCCTGAGTTGAATGGGACGCTGATGACCTCAGATGTTAAAGAGCGTCCATAAATAAATTAATCAAAAAAAAAAAACTAACATTTAAAGACACATTTTACCAATAACGAAAAGAAAAGAAAACATTTTATGAAGATGTAAAGAATAATTTTTTTTCTCAATACTTTATAATAAAGCTACGTAAAAAGTTTGATATTGCATGATTTGTTAACATAAAAGTATTTAGAGTAAAACTTTATGCAAATATATCATAACACAAAGCAACAAAAATATAATAATAGCATTAACGCAATGAAACTTGCATTTATCTACAAATATGCATGTTCAATGTATAAACGATTTCAGACTTTAGAGCTATCCACGGTATGGGCAGATTCGCGGTTATGATAAGACAGACATGGTAGCGCAAATGGTAAGAGCATAGGCACGGTTAGATGAAGATAGGTGATTTTCCTATCTGACTCTGATTCCAAACTCTCAAAATAAAAATAAAAAAATTAATAAATTTCAAAATAGCCACCTCTCATAAGAATATAACACCCTTGCGTTCCAAAATATTATACAGAAACCCGTAATTTATATTGATTAAATTATGACATAAATATTCAACATATTCCAAACTGTGGTACTACAGAAACAAGCAAGTTAATGGTCTTTGTATATGGTACAGATATACAATAAAGCGACAGCATCCCTATAACACACATTACAGCTATCGATCTGTTAAGAAACTAATGTTTAGGTTTCCCCCAGTTCAACTGCATAGTCTTTGCGCTTTTAGCCGCAGTTTGTTTTTTCTGGGAAATAACATCAGCCACGTCTCTTGATCGTTCTGCATCTTAGCACAAAAATTAAACTTAACGGTAGCAACTTAATACTCCCCTTCTACATTTACTGAACTGCAGTTGTACGAGGGTAGGTTCATAAGTTTCCGGCCTCGTCGATAAGAAGTATCGCCTTCATAAAATCCTTATCTGTTAAGTAAATAATTAAATCTGAAACTTCCGCTCCGCTGTGTTCAGTTGTTCAGATATAGTTGCATAAAGAGGGCCAGGTGTAGAAGATTGTGACATGTTCAAATTGGGGTATCGACCTGTTATTAAGTTCTTCACAAAAAAAAGCACTTACTCCAAATGAAATTACACAGCGATTGGACGGTGTATATGGGGAAGCATCCCCCTCATATTCTACTGTAAAAGAATGGACCAAACTTTTTCGAATAGGCCAACAAAGCATTGAAGACGAAGAGCGTGCAGGTCGGTCCTTGGAGGTGCTCACTCCTGAAAACATCGCTCTTGTGGAAGGATAAATTCTAATAGATCGGTGGCTCAAAGTTACAGAAATAACAGCAAGATTGGTCCTTTCTAAAACAAGGGTTCGTTGAATTATTCATGAAAATTTAAACATGAATACGGTTAGTGCAAGATGCGTGTCTAGACTTCTTTCCTCAGTTCAAAAGCAGCAACGAGTCATCTGTTGTTATGCATTTTCGGAGCTCTGCCGTGGCAAGAGAGAAACGTTCTGCAAACCATTGTTATAGCAGATGACCTGGCAAAGCAACGCCTCTAAAGGCCAAGGTCACTCAGTCAATCAAGATGACCATGGCCACAATCTTTTGAGACTGTAAAGGAATACTCTTCATTGACTTTAAGGAGAGGAACACCACAGTACAAGGGAAGTACTATGCTGGCCTACTGCACAGACTACGTGCTTCCGTCAAAGGGAAAAGGCGAGAAAAACTAAGTGTAGTGTGCGCCTTCTTCACAACAACGCGCCTGCACACACAGCTCTTTTTACAAAGGAAGCTGTGAAGAAATGTGGCTTCAAGGATATCGACCACCCACCCTACAACCCAGATCTAGTTCCCAGTGACTATTTCTTCTTCTCAAAACTCAAGAAGGACATTCGAGGAAAAAACTTTAAGTGTGACGAAGAAGTGATGGATGCTGTTTATCCCCATTTTGCAAACAAGAATCCTGACTGTTTTCGGGGGGGGGGGGTTGAAATGTTAATTCAAAGATGTGAGAAGTGTATTGCAATAAAGAGTAACTATACTGAAAAATGAAATATAGTTTTTGACTTTATTACCTAGAAAAAGATTAGGCCGGAATCTTAGGGTTCTACCTTTGTAATTACAGAATGACATTACAACATTCAGTTGTCAGATGTGACTGATTGAATGATTTGAGTGCTACATAACGCTAGATGATAAAGATTGATGGAGCATGGGAGAATGAATGACAAGGAAAATCTGGGAAGAATTTCAACCTAGATGACCTTTAATTCGGCACTTGTGGTCTTAGGGATCGAACATAATTGGTCTTTGTGAAGCCGTTGCATCTTTGACTTTCTACTCCTTGTTGAGGCTTCAACTAGAACACCAACTGCAGGTGGCCACTTAATTCTGTTCACAATAAAATTGGTTTGATGCTCTACAATACATTAATAACGTTCAACGCCTGTGGAAATGCCGTACAACAGATCAGCACTTGCAAAACGACCCTCCCCCTCATACCGTATTTTAGAATGAAGGGAATACGTGATGTTTATAAGGCGAAGCAGCCCTGAGCTTATCCATTTCGAACAATCGATACCCTAATATATTTTCCTACACTTAATTATTTCATGTACACTTTTATTTGCGAATAAAACTATTTTAATTTATAGAAAAATAATAAAAAAAATCGTTCTTAAAAATTATATTTATTGCTAAGGACCAACTATTTCTAATTTTGTACCACGGGAATAAGCTATTTACTTTTATTTCGGTCGTTTCTTTCGAAAATTCATCCCTTTTTCTCTGCAAGTGCGAACTGCCCTATTCACATTGTTACCATAAAATTAATCGAGTTTTGCCAGCTTGCTGAAGGATTCACAACTGCAAATCGATTGAGGTATTGATGATGAAATGTGTTTTCATCCGGAAGTCTGCAAGAAAGAGAGGGAAAAAAAGAAGGGGGGATGCGCATCTGTAGCAGACTTAAAATTCGAAATATGAAAAAACCCGAATTAAGAGCGAGGCGAAAACTGGGCACTTTTCCACAAAAATATGATTTAATACATCACACGTGTATTAGTACAAGTCCTTGTAATGCATGGACTAGTAACTTTCTGTTCCAAGAAAGCATGTAAACACTTGTAAAGTATCGGGAAAAAATTTACAAGTGACGTCATACAAGACCAAGTTGAAAGAACAGCTGATTGTCATACGTCGCCATTGAATTAGGTTATGTTCATTCCTTGGTAATAAATTTATTTTTTAATATACAAAGCAGATAACTGTCATTCCTGCTAAATGGGTATTGTATTTTTCTCAGAAATAACGCTAATTTAAATACTTTATTATGCATTTATCAACATTCAAGCGAAATAGTTCACCTTGAGACGACGATCCCGCATGTGTACTCTGTTTCTTGTGCTCTGAGAAGTGTTTTATTTAGCAAGGCGAAATTTAAGACGAAATAATCTTAGATTAGCGTTTATACAACCAAAATTTCTAAGTTAAGTATAACCGATGGTTAATTTATGCCCCAAATCGTGTTCAATCTTTGTACAACTGGCTCTATGTAAGTTATTTATTCTTTAAAGTTAATTTTTAAAAATTTACACGAATTTAAATGTTTTCTACCGTTAAAATAATCGTATACACCCCTTCTAATGTTATCTAAAGTTATAACCCTTACAATTAATTATCTTAATATTAGCTGCGTGTACTTTCTTCTTATAATCTCATTAGGTTTCAATTAGGGCCCTTTCTGTTACCTATTATCACAAAAGTCAGGGAATATTAAATTGGACGTGGCGAATCAAACCAAATCGAGAACAGTGTCGTTATCTGCTTCGCCTTGTCAGCAACGCACTTTACCAAACGAGTGAGATCGTTAGCAGGCTTACAATTGCGGTCAGTTAGAAATTCCAACCCGGGCCAATCAGTCGGGTGCAATCACTTGTAATTATGCGATAATCCTGGCACACATGGAGCGATCATTTGGCAGCCCGTACAACAATCTGAACATCAATAATATTACACATGTTGATCAGGCGATATTGCTGGGGAGTGAACCTGAAAGTCAAGGCTATGCAATGTAATTCTTTTCTGTTACGAGTATCTGTTTAATTAAAACTGTGGAGGTGTATAAGAACATGAATGCAAAATTAAACTTCTCAGTTTGAAAATTATGTTAACGTGCCGTTAATTATATGCATTATATCTCAGATAAGCAAGCTCACTCAACTGCTACACTTATACGAGGGTAGGTCCATAAGTTTCCGGACTAACCCTTTTCTAGGAATGATAAAGACAAAAACAATATTTCACTTTTCAATATAGTTACCCTTTATTGCAATACACTTATCACATCTTTGAATTAACATTTCAACCCCTTCCCCCAAAATAGTCAAAAGCGATTTTTGCAAAATGGGCATAAACAGCATCCATCCTTTCTTCGTCACACTTAAATTTGCTTCCTCGAAGGTCCTTCTTGAGTTTTGAGAAGAGGAAATAATCACTGGGAGCTAGATATCGGCTGTAGTGTAGATGGTAGATCTCCTTGAAGTCACATTTCGCCACAGCTTCCTTTGCAACAAGAGATGTGTGCACGGGCGCCTTGTCGTCATGAAGGCGCACACCACCACTCAGTTTTCTTCGTCTTTTTTCTTTGATGGAAGCACGCAGTCTGTGCAGTAGACCAGCATGGTACTCCCCATTTACTGTGGTGTTCCTTTCCTTGAAATCAATAAAGAGTATTCCTTCACAGTCCCAAAAGTGATTGTGTCATGATCTCCTTGGTTGACTGAGTGACCCTGAGCTTTAGAGGCGGTGCTTCGCCTCTAAAGATTTACGGCACTCCATTGATTCTCTTTTGGACAAGGGACCATAGTAGAGAACCATAGTTTCATCTCCTGTAACAACGGTTTGCATAACTTCTCTCTCGTTGTCACGGCAGAGCTCCTAAAATGCCTGACAACAGATGACTCGTTGCTGTTTTTGAACTGAGGATAAAAGTCTAGGCACCCATCTTGCACAACCTTATTCATGTTTAAATATTTATGAATAATTCGAAGTACATATTTCAGAAAGACCCAATCTTGTTCCTGTATCTGCAACTTTGAGCCACCGGTCTTCCATAATTTCTCGTTCCACAAGAGCGATGTTTTCAGGAGTGAGCACCTCCAAGGGCCGACCTGCACGCTCTTCGTCTTCAATGCTTTCTCGACCCATGCGAAAAAGTTTGTCTCATTCTTTTACGGTAGAATATGAGAGAGATGCTTCCTCATATACACCGTCCAATCGCTGTTTAATTTCATTTGGATTAAGTGTTCTTTTTTTTTTGTGAAGAACTCAATAACTGCTCGGAACTCCATTTTGAACAAGTTCCATTCTTCTACATATAGGCTTTTTATGCACCTATATGTGAACAATTGAACACAGCGGAGCGGAAGTTACAGTTGCAATTATTTACTTAACAGATAAGATATGACACCAGATAAAGAGGTTTTGAAAAGGCGTTAATCCCTATAGGCGAGACCGAAGCGTATTGACCTACCCTCGTAGCACTTGGTAACAAGTGGGTCATAGAATCCAGTTCCTCGTGTATGAAGATGAGGTTTAAATATGCAAAATGAAGATAATTTTAGTAAAAATAGTTGTCAGGTATAATTCAAATTATCACTCAACTCAGTTCCAAAAAACATTCATAAATATTGTAAAGACAATGATCATAGTTCAAGTTTACAGGTGTAATTTGCACCATATACAATACAAATTTTCTCCTACGTTTATTTTTTATAGCAGTGAACTTCAGCTGACAAATAATTGGACATTTTTTTTAAGTAGGTAGCTGAAATACAATGCCCTCATTCCGCCAAGCAATCTCAGTTTATGTACACGAGTGGAAATTGGGGGACTTTCAATGCAACCACGATTCCCGGCAAGGTTAGCTTTATTAATTATTTAGAAGGGGGCCTTTTGAAATATTGGTACAGTAACATAAAGTTAATAATATTTCACGTAAATGCTTTTCTATCCTGTCTCTCTATTTCTATCTTTCTAAATTGTAAAAGGAGAGAAGGATATAAAAATGATAGGGAACTATTTAGGTAAAGTTAGAGAAAAAATGGGTAAGAATGATGAAAAGAAATGTAGAAGGAAGTATAATAATTTATGGATATTACACTGTATTTAGAGAAGATGAGAGAGGAATGATAAAGAATGGTCAGATAGTTAATGATTGATAAATTGTATACGGTAGGGAATGGGTGTACAGTAGCATTAGAAACAGGACCAATAACCTGGGTGTTAGTATATAGTTCTAAGAAAATAAGTAACTTACAAGTTTAGCATGTAGTGTTTAGAATTAAAATATTGTAATAGCGTTATAATGATATGTATTAATTTTATTTTCTCGGCTAGTATTATGGAATTGACGAAAACATAGTTCTTATTGTAATATTTATAATTATATGTTGATGAAAGGAAAAATAAATTCAATTCTTATGCATATCGCTCTACTTAAACACATGTCAATCTAATTACTATATGATAGCCTAATTAATCAATATACTTTAATACATTTTAATCTAATTTAATACATTTCAAAATATTTAAATATGTGTCGACATAAGCTAATACATTTCAATCCAATTAAAACCAAGTTAATCGCAAAATAGAATCTATGAACTATAGTGTGCCTCACAAAAGTTGTACCTAGAATAAAACTATATCTAAAGAAAATGCGATCATTTGGGAACCAAATAAAATATCTAATATTTACAAGCGTGCGAAGTGATTCATGCCTAGCTTCCCTGTGCTGAGAGAGATATGGAAGCAGTGGGTTCAAAATAGGGATGTTCGGAGGATTCTGTATAAACTTCAATTCCAGCCTGTACACCTGCCTGTCTTGTGTCAACCCTGACGTTTACTACACATGAGAATTGCAAAGCAGTGTTTATTCAAGGTTCCTAATAAAGCCTTGCAGAGAACTTGTATTGCATGCACTAACATCGAGGAGCATGCTTAAAGATAAGTAGAAAAGATTGCATAAAATGCGCCGTGGCAAGCTCAAGTAGAACTGGAAATATCTCGCACACAAGGCAGTTAACCGCTTTTATTGCTCGTTCGATATAGGACCTCCATTCACGATATTCAGTAATAACATATAAAGAGATGACATATTGCGGTTACGGATTCAGACAGAGAGCCAGACTGTCTCGCGATCACAGAGCTGCATCCAAAAGAATCTGGGTCACATAAATAAAGTAACTTTAACATCCACGAAAACAGGAATATTCTAGAACAGGGATGGAGGAAAAGAGGTTGAGAGCCCTTCTTCTACTGATTCACATATCTACTGGCATTTAGCTGTGTTTCAGTACGAGTGGCAAAAATTGTTCTCTTGAATTATATACACATATATTTTAACAAGTAAAAATAATGTTTAGTGTATACTTGATAATGTAACTTGCAATTGCAGACTAGTTTGAATTCTAAATCATTTATGCTCTCTCTCCCATATAACGTAAAGTGAAATATGCTTTCAAAATAAATAGGAAATTATATATATAATTATTTATTTTTGAACTAAATAAAGGCAATTTCCATTTTGTTTTTAGTTTTTTAATTTAAAACAGTTATTTATGTCGCATTTATTTAAAAAAAATAACTAATCTATATTTTTTGTATTTGTGCCTAAATATCTTAAAGTTCAAATATATATTGACCTTAAAATATATATTATTGCCGTATGTTAAACATTCATTTTACTTGCAAAACCTAACAAATACAAATTCAAGTAAAACAAGGGTTCGAACCTATTCTCTATTTAAAGAAAGTTGAGATACGATGTCAATAAAACGCAAGTATGTGTTAGCCATAGCTCTAATGCCGTATTTCTTCTCTTTTGGTTCACAAAATACCCATCCAATGCAGAATTTTTATGCTATTTATCAATAAAATAATAATAAAAAAGCTGTAAGAGGGTATCCAAGCATAATTATTTTACCTGGTCATAGTTTTTTTTTAATGGTGTTTAACGCCTGTTTTTACTACAGAGGTACCACAGACAGTGGACACTGATGATACATGAGATGAAATTATATATTGGGAAAGGATACATTTGTAAGGAAGGAAGCGTTTCAGGCCTAAGTTTAGGGTACCTTCCCGACATTTACCATTTATAAGGACCGAGGAAAACCTGGAAAAAAAACCAGTTCGGGATACGGTTATGGCGGAATTCAAACCCCAGACTTCCCGCTCACGAGTCCACGCCTAAACGATCTAGGCCACCCGTGGCGGTACGACCACAGTGGTACTAGTACAGAGATGTGTGCTTCAATGTACACGCCATACTCCCTCAGCTTCTGTTCATGTCCAGTCATTGTGCTTTCTCTTTCTCTTCCCCGTCGTTCCTTAGCCGCATAAGAGCTTGATTTATTTATTTATGGACGCTCTTTAACATCTCAGGTCATCAGCGTCCCATTCAACTCAGGGCATGAAACGGCCGACAAATTTTGCTCAGAGGCCTCTCTTTCAGGCTTGAGGTTCTTTTTCGTGCCGTAAATGTACGACACGGGACCCACGGCTTTACTTCCCTTCCGAAGGAAGCCATACTTACGATTTTTACGCCCATCCATCGGTCCTGGCCGGGTTTGAACCCGCGATCTTGGGTTTAGGAGGTAAGTATGGTAACCACTACACCACCAGGACCGACACCCGCATAAGAGCGGACGGATGTAACGTTTGTTGATATCATCTTTCGGTAGAAAGAGAAAAGGTAGATCTTAGTGCTTTGTCCACTTAGCCATTAGAACACACGGTCCGAACAAACGCATTTCTTGTTTTTAGCTTAACTTGAACGTGAACGAAAGCGACATTGTGAACCCAACGTCAGCGAATGCTTCTTTTCTCCTCATTACCTGCTAACATTTCCCATGCTTGTTCTAGAAAGATTGATACTAAAGTTAATCTTCCTTCTTACAATTCAATGTTTCTTTCTTAGGTTCAGCAACTTTTCTTCATTGATATTTATAGCAGAGATTTAAATGCTAATTGTAATATATGAAATTAGCGTATAATTGTTTCTACATTTTTACACAACTTCTAGTAAGAATACAGCCTTCTTCCAGGACACTGGTATTACTTTTTCAGCACATTTTAATTTAATTTTGGTCTCATTTTATTAGAACAATCGTCGATACATTTGATATTCCCGGGGCATGCACCATGAGAGTTTTATATAAATCAAAATCTTACAGACTTCCACGTCCGCCTGTAGTTTCCTAATTTACATAAAGCGAACAAAGCGTTTGCACCCTACTAGACATTAACTAACATGCAAACAATATCCCGTTTTCCAAAACTGAATCTATTATAGATTCAAGTTCTACTGAACACGCCTGTATACGCACATAGCGCGCTCCAAGCTACATTGGCACCAGATAAAACACTTGCTAAGCGTGTAACTTAACTGGCTTGTTTATATACCTTTCCTACAATTTGCGTGAAATGCGATTCGAATCGGATTCCCGGGATTACAGGGTCAATGTGCAGCGTTGCGCGTTATCAGCGAAACGTCGATATGCAAAGTTAGAGCTTGTTGGTGTTTTTCTATCGCGCTGAGTCAACAAGGCGAGAATTTAGTGTTCATACAGACTACTAATTACTTCAGTTAATCACATCCGTAACTAGTTCCTCGGGCAAATCCCTTGTTGCAAATATTGACTTTAATCTACGTACCATTATTTTGGTGTGAGTAAAAAAAAAAAAAAACTTCTCTCTGAAATCTAGTAATTGCCCACAAAATACGAACATGCTTTAGAAATATTTATCTAGCACCGATAACCAATATATATAAAACATTCTGATATAATACTCTTTTATATATTAAACTATATTTATTATTTAATTTTCTTAGTATAACGTACTTCTCTTTATTACGAGCTTCTTATTTTCAAAATCTATTTTCTTCTCATAATCTTAACACATGTTCTGAATCCCAGCACGTACTATCATTACATTGCAACGAACATCACTTTACCGTAACCACTGCCCGTCTCTGGAATGCATTGCCACGGGATGTCAGAGACTGCCAAACTTTAGAAACATTTCATTTTTGTTTGATTTGGTTTATTTACGGACGCTCTTTAACATCTCAGGTCATCAGCGTCGCATTCAAAGCAGGGCGTGAAACGGCCGACAAATTTGGTCAGAGATCTCTCCTTTCAGGCTTGAGATTCTTTATCGTGCCGTAAATGTACGACATGGGACCCACGGCTTTACTTCCCTTCGGAAGGAAGCCATACTTAGGATTTTTGCACTGGAAAAAAAATCCATTGATCTTGGTTTTAGAAGGCAAGTATGGTTACCACT
Source organism: Metallyticus violacea (assembly GCA_030762175.1). NCBI lineage: Eukaryota > Metazoa > Arthropoda > Insecta > Mantodea > Metallyticidae > Metallyticus > Metallyticus violacea. Next base: position 23,022,807 of record CM060841.1, read on the forward strand.
ACACCACCAGGTCCGACGTAGATCCAAGGTCGCGGGATCAATTCCGGGATGTTTTCGGGCATATAAATCGCAAACGTGAATTCCTTCGGAAAGGAATTTAAGCAATTTGTCCTTTGTAGTAAGTAAAAGAACCTCAAGCGTGAAAGAAGTGGCCTCTGAACAAAATTTATCGGTCGTTTCACGCTCTAAATAGAATGAAACGCTAATGATGTTAAAGGGCGTCTTTAAATAAAATAAACCTAAAGGTTGCTTGCTGCTGTCTGAGAGTTCTAGAGTTTGACCCCGGCATCTGCCTAAAAATTAGGGAAGTCTGAAAACAGGTCCACAGGGCATTGTGAGGACAACTAGAGAGTTGCCTGATAGATGGGTGTCGCCTTGACCTAGAAAGTCGCGCGATGGCGACCAGAGAAGTTTCGGTATGCTGATCACATTCTCAACTGCAATGTCACAAGACAAAGGGAGCACGCGGTCGGTGAGGGCAGTCGCGCCTAGGGAAAGGAACACAACCAACGAAATGATATGAAATGGGAGGGCGGAAAATTCGTGGAAAATAAAAAAAAAATTCACCTCAGCATTCGCCTAAGCGACCAGGGGAAGCCATGAATAAACCCAAGTTTAGGATGGTCGGCTCTAAGGGATTTAATCCCGGGACCTCCCGAACGCGGGCACTTGTTAATCATTTGGGAATACACTGCAGTCAGACAAATAGCAGACCTAATGAGGTGAATTTGTATGAAATTATGACGGAAGTAATGCCCAAATACATCTATTACTGTTATTTGTCAGCACTCACTATAAAGTGGATCCAGTCTCAAGGTCTAGCTGGTGCTAAGAGAAACGAAAAAATATGCATGCCCGTGTTTTTAACATGATGTACGTAATGGATGCTTGGGATGGTGTTCAAGAGATGCGAGAGGAAGAACCGTATTGCGGAGATACCTTAGACGCCCCTACTGTATATCTCGCCTTTTCCTCTATCTCATGAGAATATTAAGCTCTACATTCGCCTTTATTTTAATACACTTGATAGTTGTAGCAACGTGTACATTAATTTCTAGTTCATTATTCTTGTACCGCCTTTCTACCTGCGAGAAATTTCATTTTCGGTGTCTGTGTTATTCTTTGTTTCAACATGCAAATATTTAAGTTTTTTAATTTATTAATATTTTAATTTTGCCTGCTGTACTATCTTCTCTTATTCAGGTTTCCCTTAAGGAATTCTGAAGCATAACAGAAATATTCGTTCATATGCTGCAACCCACAAGTGCTTCTGTTTTCATTTCTTGAACTGCTCCACGAAACCAGTAACTTTAAAACGTAAAGTTACGCAAATGTAGGCACTACAGCTCTCTTAAAAAATCTGCATTTGTTGACAGCTCAAAATTTTACAAGTCACTGTGAATTATGTACCATTTTCTGTAAATAACTGTTAAAGGAATTCAGGAAATGTGAGAATACGTTTAGATATTGTGAGAAACTTTGAACAAATGGAAATGAAGTTATGAAACTTTCCTTTGTTTTTAAAATGAAGTCACTTGTAGCGACGTCACCGTTGAAACCCAGTTAGCATAGCAACGTGTAAAATACCTGTTTGAACTATTTTGATGTCAGTCAATATCATTTTTTTTTATTTTAAAACACTTACACTACGGAAGTACAATAAGGGATCTTTTTGAATTAGTTGATTTTTCCCGAAATTTGTATCAATTACATTTTAAGAAATAATCCATTGTTTTATATGGTAAATAAACGTAATAATATAATGTAAATACACAACATATCTTATACATTTATTCTTAGTATCTGCATTACATACATATTAACTTAATTAAACACTCTGCATTGAATTAATATACAATTAAATAGGAGAAATTATCTTCCTACATTGAAAAATGGTTGCATTTAGATACGATTTAAAAGCTATATTTGCAATTAAAATGTTAAATCCTGCTTTATTATGTTCTGTTACATATTTTAAACCTCCTTATTGCTTTCGGTCTCATCTACATCAACTTATAAAGCTTAAGGAAGCTTCAAAATGTTCTTTTCCGCCAATATCTTTCGGAATTCAAAATCTACTTTGTTGTAGAAAACTTCTTTTAACTGAGGCAGATTGCCAGCTTAGTTAGTGTTGGCAATTTGTTACTGCTATTGGAATAAGGCATGAGGTGAGAATCAATATGCATACACTTTTAAAGAGCAAATGTCGAATATACTTTCCAGTTTCTAGTTGCTATAATGATTAAGGGTTTCAATATGAATTTCTCGCAATTTCACAAATAAAGCGATAAAATTTAAAAATAAGAACAATTAAATACTGGTTAAGGATAATACGGGGGAATCAAGCTCTTCTTAGAGCAGTCTGTCTAAGGGGAGCAAATAAGGGATGGGCATCAAAAATAAGGAAAGGCTTAGACAAAAAATGGATTAGGGTATATTTGGTTAAGGGGAGAGAACATTACACGAAATAGTTGGAAAATAGCCAACAGACGTTTGCGAGATATAGACAGACAAAATATTGCGTCTCAATGCGCAGAAAAAGTATCGCTTAAACTGCAGGCTCAAATAAATCCAGTGTGGGAGAGGGGAATTATTTACATATCTGTGGCACAGAAGAAAGAAGTGGTCTCGCATGGAAAGGAAACAAAGCAGTTAATGCTCTCCGGGTAAGAATTTGCCCATTGTGTGGAGAAAGCGATACCTGGAGACATATTTTGGCAGAATGCTGGGAAACGGAGATTTTAAGAAATGAGCATTTATCACCGTAATTTTTGAATGCCAATAGAAGTTTGAATATTTGCCAGGAAGTGTTGGTGCATGCGAGATACTCACATAATTTGGGAATATTTCTAGAGAAGACCCGACAAAGAAGGTTAATGGCTATAGTGAAGAGAGGGGAGTTGGGGAGGTGTTGAGTAAATGGAAGGGGGCTCATTTATGTTTACGTATTTGAATATAAAATTATTAATAGAAAATGTAAATATATCGACGTATTTGTATATTTATATGTATGCATGTAGGTGTGTATGTATGTAGGTATATGTGTGTGTGTGTGTGTGGGGCATTTTGATTGTTACAAGAACGGTATTAGAATGTACGGCCGTAAGGATCATGTGATAGCTATATTTGAATTTATTCTAAAACTGGTACAATAAAATGTTCATTGCTATTACTATATATCTTCTAAAATAATAGATGTAATATTTCAGTTCATCTGTAGTAAAATATAAACGAAAATTTCTCAGAAGTGAACAATGTGAGATATAAAATTTCAACTAGAATGTCTTTTCAGTTTCTTCAAACGTTTCATAAGTGCTTTTCTTTTAACGCGCCGAACGGAAGAGTGATGTCATTTGTAGTGCACTATTCTGATAGCATTACTTAACATGTAGCCCGTAAGCCAAGTTTAAGTATCACGGACTTTGGTTTTACAAATAAAGGGTTAGATTAGCTTTATGGAGCAAGCGTTAGTGTTAGATAAAGAAGATAGCAAAACTATTATGAAGCGTTAAGTCCACGTTTCGTGCATTATACGAGGTGGTATCCAGAATATTCGGGACTGGTGCTGCCACCTGGTCAAAAACTTACTTTGAGACTAATGACCGCCGTCACCCTCGAAGTAGTTTCCTTCCACACGTATACACCGGTCCCAGCGATTCTGTCACTTTCCAAGTGCATCTTGGAAGGCATGTTCTTTGAGAGTGTTTAGCACAGACAGCGTTTCTTCTTGAATCCTCTCAATTGTGTTGAACCGACGTCCTTTCAACTTGATTTTCAGTTTGGAGAATAGAGTGAAGTCGCAGGGTGCCAAATCAGGCGAGTACGGTGGGTGGGGGACAACCGTCCTGTTGTTTTTCGTTCAAAAAAGCTCCTGGTGAACAAGGAATTGTTACAGGGCGCATTATCACAATGTAACAGCCAGTTCCCTTGTTGCCAAAGTTCGGGCCGTCGTCTCCGCACATTTTCACGGAGCCTTGCAGAACGTCACAGTAGTACGTGGAATTCAATGTTTGATTTAGTAGGACGAATCCTTTGTGCCCAATTCAAAGTATCTTGGTATCAAAGAAAACCAAGAGTATGCTCTTGACTTTGCTCTTCACTTTTTTGGTCTTGGTGAGTTCGGGCTCTTCCACTGAGAGGATTGAGTTTTGTCTCAGGGTCATAAGCGTACATCCAGCTCTCGCAGCCGGTGATGAACCTGGACAAGAAGGGTGGGTCATCGGATACGGCCTGACAAAGGTCCATGCAAACTTCAACACGCCGCGCCTTCTGATCAGTAGTCAGGATCCTTGTCACAAATTTTGCGGCGACACGATGCATGCCAATTCATTGGTTAAAATTCGTTGGCATGCCCCATAACCAATTCCCACTTCATGAGCAAGGTCTTCAATTGTTCGGCGTCGATCCTCACGAACGAGGGTTTGGACTTTGGCAACAATGTCAGACGTTGTGCAGCTGACGGGCCTACCGGTGTGAATATCGTCTTCAATAGTTATACGGCCGGCCCTGAACCGAGCATGCCACTCAAACACACGTGTACGGCTCATGCTTTGTCCCCCAAATACTTGTTGAATCATACGCGAGGGCATCCGTAGCTTTACCCGATATTTGCACAGAATTTAATGGACATTCTCTGTTCTAATCTTAGACCCATCGTAAAATCGCCACACACGCTACACACAGAGTATCATGCAAAAGTACTATAGAATCTCAACACATCCACCCAACTGCATGAAGCTTTAAACACTCACTCATCATATGCGCTAGTGTTGCCGCCTAGCGGTACAAAACTCTACTGCAACTACTGTCGAGATGGCAAGATTATTGTGGATACTACCTCGTATCCATGTGATGATAGTGGCGTTACATACAAGTGTAATCTCTAGGCATTTTGTAACATGATTCTTGTGTTTTCTTAGTCCTTAATGACAGCTAGGGGTTCGGCGTTTTTTGCTTAGAAAAATGATTAAGGGAAGGCACTTGAAACAGACCATCTAAGTAACACGGCTTTTTTGTGATAGCATTTTTTTATACAAATATAGCTTGGATTGAAGGGAAACATAATTGCTACTTTTAATACATGCGAATGTCGAGGAATGTAAAGGTCTACTTTGTTATTTTAAATAGATTGATATGTTTCATTATTTACCTTTTAATAATGCGCTTTAATGCATTTAGAGCCCTATTATTTTTGTTAATCTATTTGCTGACTCGCTCTATTCTAAACTACAACCTTTCCATGCACTACCCATGCAATTCCTGAATATTTCATTATGCAGCAGGAGAATTTACAAAAGCATGCAAAAAGTTACACTTATTTCATCGCTTCCATGAAAATTGTTTTACTAAATTACTTAATATTTCATTGTGGCTTACTATGTTGATAAAAACAGTATTCTTAATGATGATGATGATGATGATAATAATAATAATAATAATAATAATAATAATAATAATAATAATAATAATAATAATAATAATAATAATAATAATAACTTTACCACGTAGAGAAGCCATTAGCTGGTTTTCCATCAAGCAACTCTCTTACCTGCAAACAAAAAGAAATAAACGAATTACGTTTAAAGTCATATTACAGCTAAATCTTCCTGCAGTTAATGATACCTTATATTATGGGCTTTACTTAGCTGTTATTGCGTCTTTGTTTATTATAAAGTTGAGTTGTTTAGAAATATTTAAACAACATCCACAAAACAGTAACGAAGGTGATATATAGAAATACTTATTTCACACTATTCAGACGTGTATAGTGTAGGACATCAGTGACAAAAAAAGAAGAATCGAATTTCAAGCAATGAACTAGTCGGCAGTGGAGGGGGGAGAGCACAGATATATGCTGTAACTTAACATTTAGACCCCATTCACAATGAAAATTAAACATAAACACAATAAAAGAAGAGGTAACACGTTAACTTAGTAGTATATAGGTATTCACAATGAAAAACACAAACGTACGCATTAGCGAATCAAAAATAAGAACAAGTGAACATCAACTAACAGCTGATTGAGAATGACCGCTTCTGACCGCCACGAGTGGCCGAGGTCGTTAAGGCGCGAACTCGTGAGCGGGGTTCGAATCCCGCCAGGACCGCTCTCCCTCACTGAGGTTTTTCCAGATTTTCCTCAGTTGTCATAAATGGCAAATGCCGGGCAGGTACCCTAAACTTAGGCCTGGAACGTTTCCTTCCTTAAAAAAAAATACTTTCCCAATATATCATTTCATCTCATGTATCATCGTGTTCCCGGCCTGAGTAGTAAAAACGGGCGTAAAACACCATTAAAAAGCGCAATAAATAAAAAGCTACTTCTGAGCAGACAGCGGTACGTTTATGCATGTGCAAAGTGCAGCAACTAATTTGCTTGGAGTAATATGAGCAAGGATAGCTTTCTTATAATGCTATGAATATCTTTTGTCCAATGACGCCATTCTGTCTACAGAGTCACGGATCTCTCTCTACCATAACTTGCCCTTACACGGAGCACGGAAATCAAGTGAAACTCTTGCTGCTAGCTGCTGCAAGTCCCGAGCGACAGCGGAAAGAGACGAACTACTGTGAACAGTGTAAATGTTGCATGTATTATTATTTTTTTGTTAAACGTAATGTAATCTACTTGTTGCCCTCCGTAATTTTTAAATATAAACTGACAGGCGATAGTTAGGTGAGTAAAATATTGTAACGGTGGCAAATCTGCTCTTACTGTAATCGGCAATTAATTCAAATATACACATTAACCTAACGCTAACCTGGGGTAAATTCTAGGAACATGTGGACCCAGTGGTTTTTCGTAAATATAAAGTGATAGGGGCCTCTGTGGAATACTACCTTCGGCTCTCTCCGCCGTCGCTCGGGACTTGCAGCAGCAAGCAGCAAGAGTTGCATTTGATTTCCGTGCTCCGCGTATGGATAAATTTTCCCACAGAGCTCTACAAACAGAACAGCTGTGCTCTGATTGGCTGATTTTTTAAGTTTAAGCTTGACGTAGACGCAAAAACTTGGACCTTGCAAGCTTCTAAGTTTACGTCAAATTGTACGTTTATTTTTATGTTTACGTGATTCACTGGGAACGGTTCCATTACAATACATAGCATCCAGCTTTTACGTTTAAGTTTACGTTACGTGTAATTTTCATTGTGAATGGGGCCTTACTTCACTGTCATAATTGCTGAACAGATTTTTAAATAAATAAATGTTTTCTCTGTCTGCAATTAAGTTTAAAGCTTTTGACATGGCGCCAGTAGCGAAAATACTTTTTATTTCACATAGAAGTATATATTTTTAAAATAACAATATGTAATAAAATATTAAACATTTGTCTTATTGCGGCAAGACTTTTATATTTTTGTACAATATACTAGATTTTTGTTTTGTGATTAAGTGGACTGCAATGTCAAGTGCCGTATCATGGTGTATCTGTTAGCTATTGAAATATCTCTCGAGAGCCACTTAGGGCAATGTGCTATTCTGTGCTATTCTTGAAATGACGTTGTTACATGAGAGTAGTTAAAGCAGAAGTAACAAAACTTAATGGAAAAGACAAACAAAATAAAGGGGAAACATCCTACAGGCTGCGTCCAATCATGTATAATCTCCTCCCCACTGTGCTGTCTGTTATGGTACACCCTTGTTACTATAATAAATGAGAGGGTAGCATTTCTATTTTAAGAGTGAAAAAATATTTAAAATGCTATTGCAGGAATATTATAATCAGAAAGGGCTTAAGATTCCGCACATGACTTTATAAGTTTCTAGTTTGTAGGATGCATAGAATATTCGTCGATGATTCACACTGAGTTTCCCCTATATAGCAGTAAGGTAAATAAAAGCTAAACAAAGGTGAGTTAGGGCAACTTATAGATTTATATGTAAACGATAATTTCCTGCAGTCCTTCATGTAAATATAATTTATCATTACTAGTGCCTGCGCCCGCTGTCACAAATAAGTGCAAGAGATTTTTGATACATAAACATAAATGTGTGCAGTCACACATAGTGTACAGCAAGTTTCACTTCTCAAAAACTCAAGAAATGGTCTTCGAGGATTGCTCTGATGTGTAAAACTTGCGTCGCACACACCCACTTAGTTTGGCAACGACTCTATGCGCACCGAGCTTCTCCCCTTCCAAGGAATAAAGATTGGCAAAATTTGTCCCGTCTCTTCCAATAACTTTAACTGGATTCCACTTCTACCATCCAATCCAGGATAATTCTGTTCGTTCAGTTGTAAAGTATTTGTTAATGGAAAGCGTCAGGACAATATTATCGCCAGCATGCAGAATCAAAAATCTATGTTAAGTTTCCAATTGCAACAGTATGTTAAAGACATATAACATTTGTATATTTTAACCCGTACAAAGTGCATAAGAGCGAATCAACTATTCTAATTTATCCGACAACAAATATAAATGATTCTTCTTCGAAATAACAGTTATTAAGTGATATAGGGCTTCCCAACTTGCATTCAGGATCTTCAGAATGTAATGCATTTTATTCAGATATATCCAGAACTTTTACTTGTGTTTAAAGTGAACAGTTCAGCAGTTAAACATTTTCTTGTAAAGTAAATGCAGTCCGGTTCTGATAAATTTACTTTAAGAAAACACTACCTTCCAAAATGTTAGGATGGCATATCAAGAAAAATTAAAGCTGTGTGTACAAATTAAAAAATATGGGCGTATTTAGATAAAACAGCAGCTCAACAGAAATGAAAGCAGGAATTGTAGTTTTCTGAATACCTTAAAATAGCTTCTATAAGTTGATTTTGGTTAGCTTGCAAATAAATGCTCGCAAAAACTCAATTACTCTTGCTAAGTTGTTCCGAGAAAGTATGCATATACCAAGGGTGCCAAAAATGTATACACACTTTCACAGTAGTTATCTATTTAATATATTTCAAAGTTGAACCGAAAAACAACAGCAATATGTAGTATGATGTTCTGTAAACAGATGTGACTCACTTACATTATGATAGCGTTGCAACGTGACAGGTAAATTGACAATGAACAAATGAAGCCAAGATTATCGTATGATAATCTGTAAACAGATGTGACTCACATTACGTCATGCTAGGCATTACTACAACAAAATGGAGTCAATATTTTGTTTGAACAGCGGAAAGCAATTTTGAAGTGGTATTGGAAAACCGAGAATGATGTTGAAGTTCAAAGGCAATGGAGACGTGTGTACAGAACAGAACCGCCAACGCGAGTAACAATTGCAAGCAATCGAGACAAATTTGAGACTCGTGGTACTGAATGCGATTTTCACAAGAGCAGGTCTGGCAGATTACCAAATTACCACCGAGATGTACGTGCGTACCTTGATGACAATCTTCCAAGTTACTGGATAGGACGAAGAGGTCCGATTGAGTTTCCACCGCGTTCTCCGGATCTAATTCCGTTGGACTTCTACCTATGGGGAACTCTTAAGGATGTTGTATACCGTAGAAAACCAGCTACACTGACAGCACTTCGGGAAGAAATTGAAACGGCATGTGCTGCAATCTCTGAGGACACTTTCGCAAACGTTGCTCAATCAGTAGTTCAACGTACTCATAAGTGCATCGACGCCGATGATGGGCATTTTCAGCAACTGTTGTAACTATTAAAGTGTAAGATGATTCCTTTTCTGTTTGTGTGAATTCAGTTTTGTTATGTTAACACAGTTTTTTTCTTTGCTGGAAGTGTGTATACATTGTCTAGCACCTCTGGCCAAAGGTATGTGTTCATTTTTTCTGCAATTATTTACACCGAGTGTATGTAATCGTTCGATTCCTATATCTTAATGTGAACGTTGGTATATACAATGCTTTATAGAAAAATTCTGAGATTCCAAAAACTCCGCTGAGGGGGGTTAAGTTTGGCAGAACTAGGAAGAGCAGGAAGGAAAGGAGTAATAGCGGAGAGAATCTTGAAATATTGTCATAGATGTATAAAATTAGATTAATAACAATATACAAAAGAATGTCTTATATAACAAAGAGATGTACAAGGAAATCAGAGTTGGTGGGGAAACTATTAGAACAAATTGTAAAGGGGTGTATGCGCCTGGACGAAAGTAACATCAGTGGATTTTGGGAAAAGGTGAGACAAAGGATAGAAGATAATTAAAGAGAAGAGAAATATTGGAGCCAGCTTAGAGGATAAAAGTTCTTTAGATTTTTAAGGAATAGTTAAAAGAAATTGGGGTGACAGAAATATAAAGTTGATTGTGATCATTTCGGGAGAATAGGTCTTGCATGAATGCGTACAGGGGTATTGTTTCTTAAAGGATTAAGGGAGAAAAATAAAACAAATTAAAGAAGAATGCATAACATGTGGGAAAGTGGAAAAAGTGTTTCATTGCCTAATAGACTGTGAAATGGTAAAAAGGTGGGATGAAACAATGGGTTGTTGTTGATTTATTTACGGACGCTCTTCAACATCTGAAATCATCAGCGTCCCATTCAAATCACGGCGTGAAACGGCCGACAACTTTTGCTCAAAGGCCTTTTCTTTCAGGCATGAGGCTCTTTATCGTGCCATAAATGTACGACACGGGACCCATGGCTTTACTTCCATTCCGAAGGAAGTCATACTTAGGATATTTACGTCCGAAAAAATCCATCGATCCTGGCCGGGTTTGAACACGCAATCTTGGGTTTAGAAGACAAGTATGGTTACCACTACACCACCAGGACTGACATGAAAAATGGGATAAACTACAAGATATAGTGACAATTAAAATGAGGGCAGAGAAAATAAACAAAATGGGGGAATTCTTAGGAAAGGTAAGAGATAAGTGGAGGGGATGGTTAAGGAAGGAAGTTGTGGACAGAAACAGTTGTGAAAATGATAATTTATTGTAGGGGCTCATTTACCATACACATAACCAGGTGGTTAACGTATGGGAGAATCTTAGTTTTAGTAAATTTAATTACTAAAACTAGTGTTTTGTTTTGTTTGTGTTGTGTATATTTATGAATGTCGTATGTAGCCATTACTGAGTTTTCAGGAAATTTTAGAGAACAATCATTGATGAACAGAAGGTACGGTGTGTAGTCAATTGAATTTGTTAACTGTTTGTGTAAAGATATTATTTAATTCATTCAGTTAGCATCGTGATTATGGTGTCAAATGGAAAGAAGTGTTTATTAAGAATCAAATGAGAAATGGTTTCTTCAGGAACAACCCTAAGCCGTTATCACTCTAAAGACTCCATTAAAAAAACTTGCAGAGACTAGCAATTGAAACCAAAGTAACAGGACCACAAAAATGGAGAATTTAAAAGCATTAAAAGCGTGGGAAAAACATGAATTTAAAATTATATGCCAAGTTTTCCAAATTCTATGTCAGAAAATAGATTTGATAAGTATTAGCGACATTTCTCATCTGAAGTATGCCAGAGTGACTCAAAACTATCTTTAAAGAAATATCAAAGTAGTTCTATGAAATTTCGACAGAGATTGTTTATCGTGCACTATAATTTCAAAACATTTCCATCAGGAAACTGACGAGCCAGATTGATGTTGCGAATTTTGGTTATTTGCAAGAAAAAGAAAATATTTGCTAAAATGTTTCAAATTTGGTAAATATTTTTAATTTTTACTACATAAAATCCGTACGCTCGCCATAACAGATAACCCATGTCAACGCTGATTTTTTGTTTTGTTTTGTTTTTTTTGAGCTGTGCATGTTTTTACTTTTCATAATTTGTCTCCGTGTTTGAAAAAGTGGCTTCATTAGTCTCTTGTCTAAGTGCAGTTTTATAACGCGAGAGTATATTTGCTGTGTATCTTTGAAAGACCGCCCACGGAGTGTCACCGCGGGCGGGAAAGCAGTTTATCTCGCCGGCGTCGCCTGTCGTAATGATGCCTGCCGCAGAAGAAGGAAGCAGTAGTGATGTGCAGCGAATGAAAATAACTAAGGCCATCAGTTTCTTGTCATTCTGTTCTAGGTTAGTGGTGATTTTTCTTTTCCCTTCCTCTACGCTGCTTTACCCTTCCGTTTCTATTTGCTTGGCTTGCTACACAGAACTTCCGCGCAATCTAAAGTGGCGACCTATTTCTTGCTTTTCTTTTTTAATCCTGAGCAAATCTTCAGTAGAACTCAATTATCCGGTTTCCCTGAAAGTTTATTAATTTTCCCCCCTTTTCCTTTGCTTCTTTAAATCAAAATGTTAAGCTTCTGAATTGTTCGAACGTTAAATAAATCTCTTCTTTCAATACTGCAGTGAAGTAATAAGTATGCATAATATTTCTATATACAAGGGTAGGTCCATAAGTTTCCATCCTAACCATTTGCTAGCTATGATAAAGACAAAAATTATATTTCACTTTACAATATGTTACCCTTCATTGCAATACACTATTCACATCTTTGAATTAAAATTTCAACCCCCCTCCCCCAAAACAGTCAGAAGTCTTGTCTGCAAAATGGGCATAAACAGCTTACATTACTTGTTCGTCACACTTAAATTTCCTACTTCGAGGGTTCCTCTTGAGTTTTGAGAAGAGGAAATAGTCACTGGGAGCTAGATCTGAGCTGTAGGATGGATGGCCCATCTCCTTGAAGGCACATTTCTTCACAGCTTCCTTTGCAACAAGAGCGTGTACACAGTCGCGTTGTCGTGAAAAAGACGCACAGCACCACTCAGCTTTCCTTGCCTTTTCTCTTTGATGGTAGCACGTCGTCTATGCAGTAGGTCAGCATAGTACTCCCCATTTACCGTGGTGTTCCTCTCCTTGAAGTCAATGAAGAATATTCCTTCACTGTTCCAAAGGTTGTGGCCATGATCTTCTTAGTTGACTAAGTGACCTTGACCCTTAGAGGCGGTGCTTTGCCAGGCTTGTGTCACTCCTTTAATTCTCTTTTGGACAAGGAATCATAGTAGAGAACCAAAGCTTCATCTCATGTAACCATGGTTTGCAAACTTCTCTCTCGCTGCCATGACAGAGCTCCAAAAATGTCAGACAACAGATGATTCGCTGCTGTTTTTGGACTGAGGAAAGAAGTCTAGGCACCCATCTTGCACTAACCAAAATCATGTTTAAATGTACATGAATAATCCGAAGGACCGTTGTTTTAGAAAGACACAACCTTGCTGCTAATTTTGTAACTTTGAGCCGCCGGTCTTCCATAACTTCTCCTTCCACAAGAGCGTATTTTCACCAGTGAGCACTTCCAAAGGCTGATCTGCACGCTCTTCGTCTTCAATGTTTTCGACTCATTCGAAAATATTTGTCCATTTTTTTATGGTAGAATATGAGGGGGGTGTTTCCTCATATACACCGTCCAATCGCTGTTTAATTTCATTTGGAGTAAGTCCTTCTTTTGTGAAGATCTGAATAACAGCCGGATACTCCATTTTGAACATGTCACAATTTTCTACACATGACCTTCTTTATGCAACTATATCTGAACAACTGAACATAGCAGAGCTGCAATTATTTACTTAACAGAAAAGGTATGACAACAGATAAGAGCTTTGTGGAGGTGATAATTCTTATCTGTGAGGCCGGATACTTATGGACCTACCCTCGTAAACATTTTGGTAATTTGATGTAAATAGAAGTAATTTTTGAGCAAATACTGGTAGTAATGGACTTTTATTGTAGCAGTTTTAAAGTACACACAAGTAAGTATAACTGTCCCATGGGCTTTACGGCCGCACAAGGTAGTACCGTCCTTGTAATAAAATATACCAACATGCATATATACGAACACATCGATATACCTAAGTCACGTGTAAGTTCTAATCTTAAAAGGCAACTGTGTTCATCTAGGCAGAAAGCATCAACAATGCCCTTTTGTTGAATTTCTTGGTCATAGAACATAGGAATTAAGTAAGTAGTTTTTATGCATAAATAGGTTTTTCTAAACCTGTATTTAAACATGCCCCACAAATTCTCAAACCCCAAGACTATCTTTCAGCAGTTTAAGGCAACTTTCATATCTTTCTTATTAATATACATTCCTCAACACCCTTTCCAGAAGCGAAATAATGAACACCACAGAACATTATTTTATTTGAATGGTTCAATTGATAAATGTGGTTTTTACCTCATAGCTTGATGTAGATATTCTAAATATATGAAATTTTGTTTTTATGTGAAACAGGATATTATAGAATTTTGAATTTCCCGGGCTACGTATATTCGATTTTCGATTGTTTTGTGGCGTTATGTTGGTAAACATGTCCCTCACTTATGTTGACAAGCTCGGCCATTTTGAATGTTCAGTTAATTGTTGACAGCTATTTTGCTTGGACGCGTTTTGGCTCGTCTTCGATTTTTGCCTATTCCAAAAAAATGGAAAAAGAATCTGTATCAAATTTTGTGTGAAAAACAAAATTAAGTGCGCAGATGCATTCCGAATGTTGACTGTGGCATATGGTGAAGCTACCTTGGACCAAAGCAACGTTTATCGGTGGTACAAAATGTTCTCAGAGGGTCGAGAAGATGTGAACGACGAAGAACGTCCCGGACGCCCGAGCTCGTCAACAACAGACGAAAACATTGAAGAAGTGAAGAAAATAGTGTTGACCAATCGTCAAATCACCGTTAGAGAATTTACTGAGGACCTAAACATATCGATTGGCTCGTGCCATTAGATTTTTACCAATGATTTGGGCATGAGACGAGTCGCCGCAAAATTCGTACCAAAGTTGCTCAATTTCGACCAAAAACACCATCGCATTAACGTTGCTAAAGAGCTGTTGAACTCTGTCCGCGACGACCCAAATTTGCTCCAGAGGGCCATAACTGGTGGCGAATCATGGGTTTATGGTTATGACGTGGAAACTAAAGTTCAATCATCGCAATGGATGCTTCACACGAGCCATGACCGAAAAAAGCGCGCCACGGTCGGTCGAATGTGAAGGTTTTACTTACAGTTTTCTTCGATTGTAGGGGCGTGGTGCATAATGAGTTCTTGCCACAGGGTAGAACGGTCAATAAGGAATATTGCCTGCAAGTTATGCGCAATTTGCGCCAAGCAATCCGCCAGAAACGCCCGGATTTGTGGAAGAACAAAAATTGGCTTTTGCACCATGATAAGGCCCCTGCTCACACATCGTTGCTTGTGCGCGAATTTTGGGGCAAAAACAACACACTTATAATGCCGCAGCCACCGTACTCCCCAGACCTGGCCCCCTGTGACCTTTTTTTGTTCCCAAAACTGAAGAGGCCCATGAAAGGACGACGCTACGCCACGACTGA
This sequence comes from Metallyticus violacea, assembly GCA_030762175.1. NCBI lineage: Eukaryota > Metazoa > Arthropoda > Insecta > Mantodea > Metallyticidae > Metallyticus > Metallyticus violacea. Next base: position 23,038,020 of record CM060841.1, read on the forward strand.
GGAGATAAAGACGGCATCGAAGGAGCAGCTGAACAAGATCACAAAAAAAAAAAAAAAAAAAACGATTTTTTAAAGTGCTTCGAGGATTGGAAAAAACTTTGGCACAAGTGTATAGTATCTGGTGGGGATTACTTTGAAGGGGACAAAATAGATATTCATGAATAAATAAATACTTTTTGAAAAAACACAAAATTCGCGATACTTTTTGAACAGACCTCGTACATACATCAAGTTCTTCACTCGACCAAATATAAGGAAGTCAAATTTGTTATTAAGACTGGCCAGCACAATATAGTATAACGTAGCACAGAGCGTGGTTAGACTGGGTTGTATATTATTACCGTTATTCATTAATTTGTTTATTGATGATATTGGTAATGTAATGATGAATGAAGATATAGATGCACTGGAGATCAACAAGTTCCTATTCTTTTATATACCGACGATATAGTAATTCTTTCTAGAACAATAAAAGATCTGCAAAATGGCCTAAAAGCACTGCAAGATTATTGTAAACAATGAGGTATGCAAGTAAATACATCTAAAACTAAAGCACTCACCTTTAAAAATGACTATGTTTAGGGCAAGCTGGGAAAATGGACATATGAAGGAAAAGTAATCCAGACTGTTAAACAACATGACTATCTTGGAATAAGATTTGACATGAGTGAAAAATGCAATAAACACACAGTTTTTTGCGAAGCACAAGGGGTGCGTTGCTCTCTCTGAGGTACTGAGACAATGATTATGTCTTCATTGTTCTACGAAAGGTGAGATGCCGGGAAGGTGCAGTCTACAGCAAAATAAATGTAATTAGATACTGGCTAAGCATAATTAAAGAACAACTAACAACTCTGAGAGCAATATGCTACCGGCACAAATTAAACAACATGTATTATCCAAAATAGATGGCGGTTGTACAGCGGGAATTGTCAAAATCGGCTTAAGCGATATTTGTCAGAGGGTGTTGAAAACAGATGTGGTGAGTGAAAAAAGTCAAAAGAGGCCTATCTGACATAAACCGGGAGGAAACAGAAACGCAATGCATGCAGATGTCATCTCTGAACCTGCAGAGCGAAATTAAAATGTACACAAACAGAAGATTCAAGGATAAAATTTCTACGGATTGATTTTTGATTTCCAGTAGGGGAAGGTTAGCATGTTGGGGCTTAAATGGTACATAAATAATACGGAACAATTATATGAATATCAGAATTATTGTATGTATGAACGGTCTTGCGACTCTGTGATATGCAATATATTTATACCTAGTTTAATTACTGCCACTGCTACTACTACTGCTATTACTACTACTATTACGACTATTGCTACTACCACTACGACTATTACTACTACTACGACTATTACTACTACTACTACTACTACTACTACTACTACTACTACTATTACTACTGCTACTACTACTACCATTGCTACAACTACTACTATTACTACTACTACTGCTATTACTACTATTAGCACCACCACTACTGCTACTACTACTACCACTGCTACAACTATTACTATTACTACTACCACTGCTACAACTACTACTATTACTACTACTGCTACTACCACCACTACTACTACTACTAACTACTACCACCATCACTACTACCACCACCACCACCACCACTGCTACCACTGCTACAACTACTACTATTACTACTACTACTGCCACTGCTACAACTACTACTATTACTACTACTACCACTACTACAACTACTATTACTACTACAACAACAACAACTACTACTACTACTACTACTACTACTACTACTACTACCACTGCTACAACAACTACTATTACTACTACTAACTATTATTACTACTACTGCTACTACTACTGCTACTACTACTACAACTACTACTACTACTATTATTACTACTACTACTATTATTATTATTACTACTACTACTGCTACTACTACTATTATTATTGCAACTATTACTACTAATATTACTACTGCTACTATTATTATTATTATTATTATTATTATTATTATTATTATTATTATTATAACTATTACTACTGCTACTACTATTGTTATTATTATTACTATTACTTCTGCTGCTGCTACTACTACTACTACTACTACTACTACTACTACTACTATTATTATTATTATTATTATTATTATTATTATAACTATTACTACTACTACTACTACTACTACTACTACTACTACTACTACTACTACTACTACTACTGTACAGTTTGTGGCTGCATGCTGAAATCTGCTGTTGCTTACGACGGAACGCTAGGTAGGGATTAGGGTGCATGATTGATGTTAAGGCAACTGCACCTCCATCAGAGAAAAATGTTGCATTATTAATCACGTGTAAATGCAGCGTGTTGTCCATGTTAGCAGGAAACATGGTAGAAAACTATGTATAGTCTAAAATACTAGCTAGGATGTCAAGAACATGTTTGCAACCACGAGGAAAGACAAAAACAATCCAATGTGTATGTGTGATTTTTCCCTCCCTTTTATAACCATAGCGGCACCCAAAAGCCTACAGGTTTTCCCTCACGCATGTAGTAGCCGCTAATCTACACACGGGTACATTAGCCGAAATAAAAGAAGCGGAGTGTTACAATACGCACACTGTGCTGATACACATCTCCCTTGGGAGAGCCGCACTGGCCATAACCAGCGGAGGTGTGCTGGGACATTTAATACTTCCATCACTTGCAGAAGCGTTTCCAAGCCCACAAAGCTGCAGCGAGGGGGAACAGCTGTGGTTGAAGAGGAGGGGGGGGGGGGGAGCGGACTACAATATTTCACCACATTCAATGCAATCAATGCTTGCGGTCTCCCGATGCCAACAGCAATATATTTTTATAAGCCTATTTTATTTAGTCTATAATGAAACAGCTTTCCCCTGTGAGAGTAAATGGAAATGCGAGCAGTTCGACGTAAATAACAGATTTTTAATTTCTCGCGATCCGTATGGATACGGGCCGACAACTTTGCCAATAAAATTCATTCCGTTCCGCTGAAAAAGTTCCCAGATATTCTGTGTAAGCATTGGGTGATAAAGCGACAGTTCTTCAACACCCATGTGTCTGTCTCTCTCTTTTTCAAATAAAAACAAATTTTGTCTTAGTTATTGAAGCAGAAATATAATCATCAAAATTGTCTAAGGAACAACATATGATTGAAATAAAACTCATGGTGTATCAAAACAAACAGAACATATGTTTGCTTTGTTCCTGTATGTACTTACCAGCTACCGTAGCAGTTAATTATTATAATTTATTTTGGCGAATTTCTAAGGAATGTAAAGTGTTGCAGTTGTACCCAATAAACGATTTTTTAATAATTTCTCCAAATTTCCTTCGATCCTACCTACCAGGAAATGAAAACAAAGTTATATATATTCATTAACTTTCTAGCGCTTGCAATTTTTGTTTTTTCTCAATGGAGCTCGGCATATAACCGTAATTAACAGAGGATTTGTCGAGTTTGTTAATCAACAACATTGGACCATTGCGGATGGGGTTTTACCTATATGGAATTTGTTGAAAAATGCTAAAAATTAATAGAATATAGAATGTTAATATTATCTATTAAGACAGATTTACTAAATTAAAATGTTTTCTATACCAAACTACTATTTTATTCTTGCGAAGGAGGAAAAAAAAAAAAAAAAAGATTTTGCTAGTCCAAACGTGCTCAAAATACAGAACACAACTAACATTGACATGACATTTTAACTCGCTTACTTGAAGAAAGCTTAAAAAGGCGAAGAGAATAAAATGCCAGACGTTTTTCTTTTGTCTGTGGTGTGCAGTGATAATTTGCAATTCCGATTTTATTGTCACTCGCCTCAGCCAGCAGACGGTAGCACTGACAATGGTCTCTGCGAAACAATAACTTTCTCCAAGAAAAGAGTCAGCCGGAAGACTCGGGTTGTTACATTTACTGCCCTCATTTCGTGCGAAAATCTTTTTGTTTTGTGCAGCAGTGGCGAAAAAATTTAAAACACTAGAAATGAAAGTAAGTTCTGAATACTTCATGAGCTATGTATGCATCACAAAGTTTTACAACTGACGTTTGCATTTTAGAAAGTATGGAGCATAATACAAACATTTCGAAGTGAGGAATATAAAATGTATATTGGATGACCAAAGTCATTTCTCTTAAGCTCTGTGACTTTGAATTTGTGATGTTGGAACATTACAAAATGTAGATTAAAACTTCTATTTGAATTGGATAACCTAGGTGTTGGGAATCACGATCGAAGGGCCCAGGGGTCAAATTTCTTGGGCGCGGCTATGCTGATGTTTTTTTTTTTCCCTCGTGGTTTTCCCTGGTCGCTTAGGCGAATGTTGGGGATGCATTTTTCCTTTCCATCAAAGCTCCTCACTTCAAATCATATCATTTCATTTCCTATGGTTGTGACACAGCTTCTCAAAGGGACAGGCCGAGGTGGACTGTGGTTGTGAATTGCAATTTTTAAAGACTTCTGCCCTGGCTCTTGGTAAGGAAGGGGACCTTTAGAGAGGAACTTCTGGGGGTAGGGGTGTCCCCAGGCGGCAGAGTGTTCTATCTGGAAACATGTTAGGGACCCCAATCGTGGATCTGGTGTCTCCCTTATTTCAACCCTTTCTCCTAAAGGTGTCCCTATTGGGGGGATAAGTGCAATAGACTCATCAGTGTGATGAGGTGCCTAAACAGCATCGTATACTGTCCTATCATCGACTCCAATCCTTAGATCATAATTCGGTATCGACTGTACAAAAAATGGCGGTGATCCAGGCATCTTGCTGCTATTAAGCTCATGGATTTGTTTATTTGGTTCCTTGCGGTTGCGTGATTTATTACATTGATTTATAATTGGAAGAAAATAAACGTAACGAATTAGTTATTTTGTATTTTTATTTTGATCTAATGAAAGTATACCAGGAATTTTGTAATACAAAAGATTAGTACAGCATGGGTTGCTCTTGTTGTACCTATAACTATGGCAGACACCGCATTTTACCATATTTAACATTCCTAAAGAGCAGTCATCAAAGGAGAAGTGGATAAAGAGTGCACATCATGCAAATTTTTGAAATTGATTATACAACTATAATGTATATTGAATAATTCATACCAAAATTTATGGTTAGGGGGGACATTCCCTAATCTATCATTATATAGTGACAGTGAGACTTAGCAATGAGAGGAAAGATCCGGACGAACGCATGAAGCGGGTATAAGAGCGAGGTGGAGAGTTTAAATGAATGGTATGAGCGGGATGATATAACATGTTTTGACTCCTGTACAAGTGAAGTTAAGAAAATAGAAATACCCATTTATAACTATTGACAAGGAAGACTAAGACCTTAATAGATGATAATAAATAAAGTTAGTGTATTGCTTTTAAAGAAGCCTGTGAAGAAGTTCAGTTCGATTTTGGAGTTTAGTAGAAGTAAGGAGTTAAAGCGTGACAGAAGGAGCAAATAGAATATTTGGCGAGTTATCTTGCTAATAATAATAATAATAATAATAATAATAATAATAATAATAATAATAATAATAATAATAATAATAATAGCAATAACAATGATGATCATTCACTCATTGAAAGAGTGACTTCATTAATATACATTTAAAGGAAAGTTTACCACTAGTTCATGGTTTGAATAAAGGGAAAGTTGGTAAATAACTTTTCCATTAGAACAATTGAAACTTTCTTGTGCAAATCAAATTACATATTCAGCAGAGCTCTTGATATGAACTGCAACTTTTTCTTACACGACGCACGCACACACACACACACACCACCGTGGATGCCAAAATGTATACACACTTTCACAGTAGATATCTATTTAATATATTTCAAAGTTGGACGGAAAAACAACAGTAATGTGTAGTATGATGTTCTGAAAACATGTGACTCACAATAGGTTATGCTAGCGTTGTTACTTGACAGGTAAATCAACAATGAACAAATGAAGCCAAGATTACCGTATGATGTTCTGTAAACAGATGTGACTCACATACGTTATGCTAGCGTTGCTACATGACAGATAAATCAACAATGAACAAGTGAAGCCAAAACTATCGTAAATTAACAATGAACAAATGAAGTCAAGATTATCGTTCGATCTTCTGTAAACAGATGACTCACATTACGTTATGCTAACCTTGCTACAACAAAATGGAGCCAAGATTATCGTTCGAACAGTTGAAAGCAATTTTGAAGTGGTATTGGAAAACCGTGAATATTATATATATGGTAAATACATTCTTTACAATTTCTTTCCCAGTAGTTCGGTTAAAATTGTTTGCTCTACTTGTAGAGAGCTTGTAATTTGATATAAATAGTTAACCATTTTATATTTGTATTGTTTTACAAAATTCAAATCTGCATATAAATGCATGTAAATTTGCTTAAATACTTTTTATGTGTCTTACACCAATGAGTTATTCTTAGTTGTGCATATTGTTGGTGTTATAATTATTGTTCTTGTTTTTATTTCTTTACTTATTGCACCGCAGTAAACGGCAATAGGCAGTGGTTGATTAATCATTTTTTGTACATGATGATGTTATGTAAGCCGAATTTATTTTATTTTATGTTTCGTTTATATATGAGAAATGTTGTCTGTAAACAATTTGAGATTCTAAAAACCATTTAATAATAAAAAATATGATATTGTAAACATAAAACGTGTTCGCATCGGCAATAGTAGGGCGATGACAGCCGCCATTTTTCTCTGTGTTGGGGTTTGGGTAATGGTGTGTGTCGGTCTTGCCTATCCTGTCATATCCTATCAACAAAACCTTTTCCATATATTAGATGTAGTTCCTCTGCTAATAAGATTTATTGTGCTACCCCACTTCATTGTTTCCCAATATCTGTTCATTGAACAAGTTGCTGTACTTTGGTTCCAATGTTAGAGTCCTTCCTGGGTCTTCCTTGGCTACAGAAAGAACAAGTCACTTCGTTCCAGAATTGGACACTCAAACAGGATATTCGAGGCAGATTGAGAGTCCCACTTTCCGTAGATGTTTCCTGAAGTGACCACGTTCAGTGATTACTTTTCTCATACCCTTTCTGTCCGATTTAGAAAAGATGTGAAAAGAGTCTTGCTAGGACCTAGGACCAATTGACTAGCTTGTATTTGTCCAGCATAAGTTTTCCATCTTAGTTGATGTGTTTTAACCGGGGTCTTAGTAGCGCGTGTACTTATTCCAACCGCGGGCTCAGGTCCCGAAAAGGTGTATCGGCATCACATTTGGCCAAATGATCTGCTTTCTCATCCCCACAAATGCCCTAATGCCCCGGCATCCACCTCAGTTCAAGCCTGTTGTCAGTTGTCAGGGCGGACAGGGTATTTTGACACTCCCATATCAGTTTTGATTTCACCTGGTCAGAAGAAAGTGCTTTTAAGGCACTTTGATTGTGTAAGAGAGTAAAAATTTGTTTTTCGTGATCGACCTTCTACAAGCACAGTTCAGGATAGCAAATACTTATACCTGAAAAATAGAGTGTACCTAATTAATATTTAAGAACTCCGAAATTACTGACTATGCAATCGAAGAAGTTAAACCCCGTAGCCTGTGGAATTTCAACACACAATGCAATGTAATAAATTATCCTTGTTTCATCAACTATATATCTTGAGTGTTTCAGTCAAAGGGTAGAGTAATGCGGGGCACAGTACGCACTTAAGATTTAACGATATTTCAATGGCACAGTCGGTCCTGGTGGTGTAGTGGTTACCATACTTGCCTCCTATACCCAAGATCGCGGGTTCGAACCCGGCCAGGACCGATGGATTTTTTCGGGCGTAAAAATCCTAAGTATGGCTTCCTTCGGAAGGGAAGTAAAGCCGTGGGTTCCGTGTCGTACATTTACGGCACGAAAAAGAACCTCAAGCCTGAAAGAGAGGCCTCTGAGCAAAATTTGTCGGCCCTTTCACGCCCTGAGTTGAATGGCACGCTGATGACCTGAGTGGTTAAAGAGCGTCCATAAATAAATCAATAAAAAAAAAATCCAATGGCACATATCTCATTGATATTTGTGAATTATTTATTATTATATCTGCATTCTATATTTTACCAGAAACTGTAGTTAACATATACCTTTCCATTCAAAAAAACCTTTTAAAATGTTTAATTAAAATGTGACAAATGCGAGCTTTTGCCCCATATGTACGCATTACGTGGGGTAAAAGTACGCAGAAAACACAAATGTTTAATTTTGCTACTTACTACTATGTCTTTAAATACAATATAAGAATACATCAAAGCACACAAATCCGACTTATATTAAGCATAATTAATCTAAAACTAATAGGATGTTGGTAACCTAATATACCTATATAAACAATTTGAAAAAAAAATTGATACATCCTCAATACATAATACCCCACAATTGTTTTGATAAAATAATTAACATCTTATGTTAAGCACAAGTACACACATGTTAAAATCTCATATACTTTTATCCAAATTACGACTTTAATTACAACAAGAGTTATCAGAGAAATATACGAATTAGCAAATGTTTAGCGCTGTAATTACACATACAATTTTAATATAAAATTTAATGTACAAATACAAGATTGGTGCAAAAGTACGCATTAGTAAGTACTCTTGCCCGATTGTCTTTTGAAACATTTCCCGGTTGTGCTGCCATCTGTACTGAGGTTCATTCATTGACCAAGGCAAGACGTGTTGTTACAGAAAATAGCCTGTAAATTGGCGTAATACTACAGTACAGGTTTTAGATTTTACATAGAACAAACACATTTTTGAAATCCCCAAAAATAACATCAAGATGTATGATATTCAATCTTATCTCATAGTTTAAATGCGAAATACATCTGCGAGTAGAAACTAAGAAGAGAATCTATCGGCCATGTTAACTATTCAATAGCATAGAGTGCTGCCAACTGTACGGTGGTTTCTTGTAAATATCCCTTGTGCGTATTCTTACCGATTATGTACTTTTGCCCCTCACTACTCTATATCATTTTTTTAATGGTGTTTAACGCCTGTTTTAACTACTGAGGCACCACAGGCGGCGAGCAATGGTGATATAGGAAATGAAATGATACATTGGGAAAGGATATTTTTAAGGAAGCAAACGTTCCAGGCCTAAGTCTAGGGTATCTTCCCGGCATTTGCTAATTATAAAGACTGAGGAAAACCTGGAAAAAAACTCAGTCAGGGAGGACGGTCCTGGCGGGATTCGAACCTCAGACCTCCCATTCAAAAGCCCGCGTCTTAACGACCTCGGCCACCCGTGGCGGTACTCTATATAATAGTCTAGGTAGATGACAGTCTATGGAACGAGTGTCGAAAACGCTATGTACTTGTGGGCAGAACTTATTAAGAAATCTCTGTCACATACACCAACAGTACACTGGTCATAGCCATTAGTGGATGGACGGTATTCATGTATGCCACAATGCCCCCATCCTTCTTGTCTCAAGTCTATTACCCAATCTCTCCTCGATTTCCCCGTTCCGTTCACGATGCCATTAATCCAATATGGTGCTTTGCGGACTGCGCCGTTTGCTAATGCATTATAAATTTCCCATTCCACTACTGGATAGTGGAAGGCAATAACCGTCCCCAAATGTGCGTGTTCCCATACGTGCGTGTGAATTCCAGTTTCGAACTATGAATCTTGCAAGTGCCAGCGTATCCTTATCGAGTTATTTTCGTCACTAATTTATTATATATATGTAATATATGTTAAGCTTTGTGCCTACAACGTTACGATATTCCAGAATCCACACATTTATTTTATATAAATGCTGGTATCTACCCATCTTAACAAATTAATTAATAACCGCTACAACAGGTCAGACAAAAGTATGACCAGGCGAACACGTGGACGTCCATAATCGCGTTGTGTGTGTCAGATAGCAGCATCTTACTGGGGTAGTAGAGATTCATGCTTGAGGTTGATTACTGAACACAAAGATGGTAGTTTTCGTATGTAAACAAGGTTCTGTGCTGAAGTGGGCTTAGACCATGCCTGTCATTGGTGTGAAGTAAATTGAGAGCAGTTTAAAAGTCCCGATAAGTAGTTCAGTCAGTCGGCGGTTAGACCCGGCATTGCTGCCGGCAATTTCTTGAGTAGACACGCGGTGCTCAAGCGCTCCATTATTTTAACACTTTAGTACAACAAATTAAATTTGGTACTCGCCCTCCTTAATTTATTTTCTGGAAATGTTGTATTTACTTTGATATTCAATCCAAAAATTATAATTTACACTTATCAGATCTCTATCGTTAATGGAATTTTTAAGGTTTGTTTTAAATTCTTCCAGTATGTTACTCAATTTTTCAGTGCCCCCTAAAGATAAAAATTACAAATGTACGATATAGCGAACGAGGAGGGTTATAATAGCAGTTCTTATTTCATTAAGTTTTTCTTCTGTGAGCACATGACGTATTACTTTTTTCCGGTCATTCACACAAATGATTTATTAAACTTATGTATTAGTTTTTTTTGTGTTGGAACAGAACTGCCAAGCAATTTGTGCCTAAATGTCTGTTTGGTTCTACAACACGACTTTCTGTATCGGTTGTATCCTTTGATATGACAAACCACACAACTGGCTGACTGTCGAAATCCTGCTCTCAACCGACTGGAAGATAGAATGGCTCCGCACATGCTAGGTGAGAATTTCAAAGGATTGGAGATTCGATGATCGACCGATGTAAGTTGCAGCACTTTTTAACCGCTCTCAGTCGACACCCCCCCCCCCCGCTGATAATATACATTTACCATTTTAACTAAGTAGAAGATGGCATGAATTGGCCAAGTTGTACAACAAGGCAGAATATTAATAAGTTTCAAGCATGTATACCACCCGATTCTCACTTTTTTCATCATAAGAGAGTGAAAATACTGGGTAATAGTAAATTAAACAAAGACCATTATCATTTTTAACACCAATTATAAGAAAGGGAGGTTAAATAGGAAATGTTTCCTTATGTAACATTTTGTATACGCCGTAAAAGCTAATTATACCGTGTTTATTTCTCTCTCTAAAGGCAAGTAGGCAAAGCTTCTGTTGCAATACATTACTGGAAATAATCGGCTGTTATCATATGAAACACCCGCGTAAACAAACAACAGGGAAGGGTAGGGGATTCTCGCGCAAAACTGCAAACCCTGTACTGAAATATTCCTGGAGTTAAAACATAAAAGGGACGAGTAGGTGGGGTAGCCCTTTCACTGAATTCCTAACCCCTTTTACAAGCGATTCCCTTCCACCATTTCCCATTTTCCTCTCAGAATTCAACATTAATACATATTTCCGTCGCTATCGAAATGAAGAATTTGCAACATAGCCGGTGTTTTAAATAAGACCTTTAAATTTGCCATGCTTTAATGGAAATGCTGTGTGTTTAAATTGCGTAAAATACTGCAAAAACCTTTCAAAATAATTCATACATAAAAGAGTTAAATTACCTGCAATTTTGTTACGATTTATTAACATGTAAAGCTATGCTAGTATATTTGTAGCATTCCATCTATTGTTGCATCTCTTTGCGCATGGAAAACTGATTTATTACCAGTGTTTACCTACTTTAGCCAGTATGCAATTTGATCCGCAGTGTTAACATATCTAAAATACACGCTGCAGCAGAGATATCCCATGTTTCAAACGACCGCCAACATCCCAAAAATAATGAGATTATTAAAACTAGAAGTTATTATCGATAAAGCCCCAACTCCCTTTAGATTTCTCAAAAAGTTGAAGAACTAATCACCGAGAATTGCTGTCCACACGCGCACACCCCACTCAATTTGGCAACGCCGCTACGAGCAAGGGGATTAGCTGACTTTCATCTGTCATTTTGCGTTTAGTATAAGAAAACAGCAACTGCAGTAAATTGTATTACACACTTACCATTTTCTTCTGCAAACTCTCTGAGCCATGGTCTTCATTTGTTTGTACTTTATTGTATTCACGAGGCTAGAGCAACAGTCCACTTGCGAGCCGCTTCAAAAGTGCGACGTCAGTTATTTTTCTCTGCAGGGATACCATTTCCTCCAGCTGATTCCGTGCAAAGCGTGCCATTGCATTTCAAGTCAGGCCACATGAAGGGAAATATGAACCGCAATAAGCGAAGTGGCCTTCAGTGGAAGAAATGGCCATCCGCTTTCCTTCTGCTACTGTCGATAGTACGGACGGATCTTTCGTTACCAGCCGTTAAAGAGAGAAAAAAAATTGTTTTGAATGATTTATTTCACTTTAACAGCTCAGGTCATCAGCGTCCCATTCAACTCAGGGCGTGAAACGGCCGACAAATTTTGCTTAGAGGCCTCTCTTTCAGGCTTGAGGTTCTTTTTCGTGCCGTGAATGTACTACACGGGACCCACGGCTTTACTTCCCTTCCGAAGGAAGCAATACTTAGGATTTTTACGCCCCGAAAAAATCCATCGGTTCAGGCCGGGTTCGAACCCGCCATCTTGGGTATAGGAGGCAACTACGGTAACCACTACACCACCAGGACCGACATTTAAAGAGAGAGAGAGAGAGAGAGAGAGAGAGAGAGAGAGAGAAATTTCCACGACACTACTTCAGAATAAAACCAGCCGTGCTCGAACAAATGTTTGATAAAGATTGTTTTAGACAGCTAATGCTAAAAGTTAGTTCCATAAACTAGAAACTACAACGTAACATTCAATGCTATAAAAAGTTATTACAATCCAGTATACCACTTGTGGTTAAAAGGGAAAGCTATTATTATTATTATTATTATTATTATTATTATTATTATTATTATTATTATTATTATTATAATTATTATTATTATTATTATTATTAATACAGTTAACCGGATACAAATTACATATTTTATACTTTACTGCATAATTTTTAATTAATATAATGTTATTTTAATAGTCTCGCATCTATTTAGCACGCTTTTTGTCTTTTGAAAACAGATTTATGTAATAATGCACTACGGCTTGGAACAAAAAGAGTAATAGCCCATCATTGCGCATGCCCTAGTTTACACTACAGTTTCTTTCAAAGGAAGAAAATTCCAGTATTAAACAACCCTTTAATGTAATCATCTGAAATTGCACCGAAAATGTACCTGAAATGGGAGGTGCTATTGATGTGCAGTTTTCACAGTTAAGGCAAGGGCTAATAATTGCAGTCCATACACAGATGTTAATAATTATTAGAATGTGCGTTCTTGAAAAGGTTACATTTTTTCAAACAGAACAATGCCTATTGATATCAAGAAAATAAAAATATAGGAAATTAGAATGTCAATGGTGTTTTTTGCACGATTCTAATGCAAGTAGTTTATGAGCTATCGTAATATGAACATTTTAAAGAGCACTAATTAGCACCAGAGAATAACAAATTTTTCTTCCATTCTCCTTCTAGTGAGAAATATGTGAACTATTTCTTTGAAACAAGAAAAGTTACGGAATGTTTGCAATAAAATTAAATTAAAAGTATTCATTTATTTATAAACATTAAGGGCTGTCTTACATATATTTGTGTGAAAAGTGATTTAATATAATTCAAAATTGAACCGAAAAACAACAGTAATACGTAGTATGATATTCTGTAAACAGATGTGACTCACATATATTATGATAGCGTTGCTACAACGAAATTGAGCCAAGATTATCGTTTAAACAGCTGAAAGCAATTTTGAAGTGGTATTGGAAAACCGAGAATGTTGTTGAAGTTCAAAGGCAATACAGACGTGTGTACAGAACAGAACCGCCAACGCGAGTAACAATTCCGTCTTACCCGCCATTCATACACTCGGTGGAAATGAGGAATTTTACTACCAATAGGAAGGTGCAACATCACATTACCACGTGCGTACCTTGATGACAATCTTCCAAGACACTGGATAGGACAAAGAGGTCCGATTGAGTTTCCACCGTGTTCTCCGGATCTAACTCCGTTGAACTTATACCTATGGGGAACTCTTAAGGATGTAGAAAACCAGCTACACTGACAGCACTTCGGGAAGAAATTGAAACGGCATGTGCTGCAATTGCTGAGGACACTTTCGCAAACGTTACTCAATCAGTAGTTCAACGTACTCAGAAGTGTATCGACGCCGATGGTGGGCATTTTGAGCAACTGTTGTAACTGTAAAAGTCTAAGATGATTAGTACTCATCATTTTCTGTTTATGTGAATTCAGTTTTGTTATGTTAACACAGTTTTTTTCTTTGCTTGAAGTGTGTATACATTTTTTGGCACCTTCTATAATATTATACAAGGTGACAAAAATACTTTTTCAAGAAACAATAAACACAATGAAATTTATTAATCCGAGCTTATTTTTTAAAAATCACATTGTTTAAATGGGCTCCATGACAATGAACACATTTATGTAATCGACTCTAGAAGTTCACCTTAGCTGACTGTAATAAAACATGATCAATGTCCCTAATTTTACGAGATGTTTTTTTTAACTGCATGACGGTCTGTGACCTGTCGTAGCACAGGTATTCCCTTGTACACACTTGTATTCCCATAAAAAGTAGTGAAGTGCCGTCAAATCTGGAGATAGTGCTGGACAGGCAACAACGCCAAACCGAGAGATTATGCGTCAGGAAACAGAATCTGCAGAGTGTTCATTGTTTCACCAGTGGTGTGAGCTGTGCCGCCATCCTGCTGGAACCAATATTCAGTTTCATCATTATCATCCGTGTGAAAGTTTAGTGTGCTAGCATTTCAGGCACATTAAATTCTTCCCTAAATCCTCTCTGAAAGCGGGAAGAAGGGAATGCCATGTTAAATAGCATCTTTGCAACTGACGAAACGTAGGCAAGGATGTATGAACAAGCACTCAATCACAATCCAGTGAATGGATCACCCTGGATCACCAACCCAAACTCCTTCACCAACAAGTCATAGCCATTCTGGCGTCTGACAATCAAGGTGTGCTGTGCGTCATCCAGTGCGTCAGGGGACCAATGCCAAGTATTACAGGGATTTTGGTGCTCATAATTGCCATACGCGCCAAATGGGCAGAATATTCTTCACAATAACGCGAAAGAACACACAGGCAATAGCGACAAACGTCTTTAGCAGAGGGGGAAAATGGGAAGTTCTTTCACGTCCGCCATATTCCCGTAGCTGTGTTGACATTCTCGTGCAAGTATTTTGACATACACACGATTTTCACTGTTCGTAATTTCCATTCTTGACCACTGTCGCTCCCAACTAAACTTCGCGGCGTGCTGAGACACGCAGCTCTATTCACATACACTATCTGTTGGCTTTATTTCGAAAGTACATTTCACACACTTTCAATCGTATATCTTAGATTTATCGTGTTTTGTTAGCGAGAAAAAGAAATATTTGGCATGACTTATGACTCATCTCTCTTATACATACAAAATAAAACATAATTTAGTTAAACAACATATTAATACAGGGGTGTTTGTCTCAAAAATTTAAAAAAAACCTTTTGTTATCTTTTAATTTTAACTTTTAGTGGTGTATACACTAGTATTTAAAATATGGTATGGCGATAATTTTTTTAATAGTATTTAACGCCCGTTTTTACTACTGAGGCACCACAGGCGGTGGACACTGTTGATATATGAGATGAAATGAAATGATATACCGGGAAGGATTTTTTTTTAAGGAAGGAAGCGTTCCAGGCCTAAGTTTCGGGTACCTCCCCGGCATTTGCCAGTTATGAGGACTGAGGAAAACCGGGAAAAAACCTCAGTCAGGGAGGACGGTCCTGGGGGTATTCAAACCCCAGACCTCCCGCTCACGAGTCCGCGCCTTAACGACCTCGGCCACCCGTGGCGGTGTATGACGTTACAAAGAGAGCTTTATTAACTCGTAGATATTAGTAAACATCCTATGGTAATGTTTTAATTTGATTTCTTGTTAATAAAGAACACTTTAGAAGCTAGTTGTATATTTTAATTACTTTATGCTAATATATTTAAACAAGTTTATTTATTTCCTCTCACACTGTTTGGTAAAATATACATGCTCTCTGTAATATAACAATTTTGAATTTTCCAGAAGGCTAAAAGTTGCTGCTTTTGTTAAGTGTCTTAAGAAAATTTTATGTCACTAGATTCTTCAAGCTTATACGAAAAGAACAATTAGCACACTGTATTGATTTGTTGCCTATGCTGCTATTCTTATATTAAGAGTGACGATGTTTCTCTGGACGCACATATTAAACCAAAAGAAAGTGCAAACTTAGTAAACGAGGTACTTTAGCCTTACTTTCACAAAACAGAGATATTATTTTAATTATCTTCAAATTCTAAATTAGTTACCAATATCTGTTTTACGACATGGTAAAAGTTGCCTTTCAGTGCTATCAAATATTTACTTGCCTAGCAACATATCTGTCTGACAGGAGATATAATTATTAACTTCAGGCAATACAGTCTAGGATTTAACAGGAGATAAGCTATACATGATTGGTTGAGAATTGCAGTTTACCT
This sequence comes from Metallyticus violacea, assembly GCA_030762175.1. Lineage (NCBI taxonomy): Eukaryota > Metazoa > Arthropoda > Insecta > Mantodea > Metallyticidae > Metallyticus > Metallyticus violacea. Next base: position 23,054,459 of record CM060841.1, read on the forward strand.
ACAGCTGCACAAGATCTTATCTGTGTTATTGTCGGGCCTCCCCTTTGACCTGCCGGTGGTTAACGAGGAAAGCGTGGCAGATATGAAAACGCCCCAAGTTTACATCACCAGTTGTATCACGCTCGATCAGAACAGTAAATGTTGACATCCTGCATAAATTTGACTACCGCCTAGAGCTAGACGTGTTCTATGTAGTAACCGGTTGTTGCATTAAACATTTGTAAATATTTGTGATGTAAATAAATCTGGATAATTTTTCGTATCCATTAATACCTAATGAAAATTTATGTTGTTCATTTCAAATAACCTGTGTATCACTTTAAGCATTAGTTGCGTGCAGAGGCGGCCCGTCAATAAGGGTCAAATCAGCTCGCCCCCTAAAGAAAATATCAAAGTTATTAACCGTGTTCTCTTCATCTGGTGAACTTAAAAAAAAAAGAAAAAAAAAAAAAAAAAAGAAAAAAAAAGTAAACAGCGCTATATAACGAACTAGTTTTTAATTATATTTTATCAATATACGCATTTCCTTTCTACTGTAGTAGCGGTAGCATGCGGGTTCTCCGTTAGCGAGGGAGGCTCATGGACCAGCCCGGAAAATGTTACGCCTTTCATGGGCCAGCCAAGATTTACAAGGACTTATATTTGTCTTCCTTTAAGATGGGTTAGCCTTTCTCCTGCTTATTTCTGCGTTCTCTAGTGCCAGCATGGCCAGCGCTCGGTATTCTCTCTTTTCTTAGGAACCAGTTGTATAACTACCTGGGTTTTTTTTCGGCCTTTGTTTAAATTTGGGTGGCTTCCTCCCTGTTTGTCAGTGGAAAGTTGACTTTCACAGTGTTAATTGTTAAGTTACAAAAAGCATATGTGTTTTATGATAATGAATAAAGCGAAATATTTATTGAAGACTCCATTTTTCGCCTCTAAGTTTAGCTGTTAAGCTGTAAGTGAAACAATTTGGACCTAATCAACCGAAAACTATAGGAGCTTATTCAGAAGATGACACAATAAATAATTTTTTTTTTGTTTGAAAAAATATGCGACTATTATATGCATGTCACAATTTGTTGTGATAATGAGATTCATCAGTGGGTGCAAACCGGTTGAAAGATTCATAAAATTCATAGCTGTCTTTGAATTGACTGAAAAAAGCTTAATCTGTACTTTAACGACTGATTTGGAAGAGTTCCATATAAACCAGAAATTTACAGCACAAAAGTACGATGGGGCTGCAATTATAGGAGAATGTCGGGGAGGAGTGAAAGAAAAAAATCTTTCCTCAGGCATTTGGGTGCTATTTAATTATGCCCCTGGCCCACCCTTCTGCAACTACTTGCCATTACTTGCACAGTTGGTCGGCCTGAATTCCCGTTTCGTAAAACAAAGGAAACAAACGAGGATCGGATTTAATAATTAAACCGCGGCCTTTCAATATTTTACAAATGAATGAAGTTATTAGAAGTATCTTGGCAACTATTGCTTTTGCAATATTTCTTTTCTAATGGACCCCTTGAATCGAATGAACATATCTCGTAATGGAGCAATTCCACTTTTATTAATAATCGTAAGGAAACTGTAAAGTAATCTCAGAAACAAAAGTATTACGTTTTGTACAGCTCTCATGTCCAGTTCTTATATGACTGAAAAATACAAAAATGTATTGTCCCAAAACGCCATACTTTGTCCCAGGTATGTATCGCAGTAATAAAAAAGGGTTAAACAAGTTGATGAAATTAATACATCTGTAGCACGCAATTTACCCAAGAGCTATTTGTTTTAATGATTGCTACTCTATTTTCATATGTGTCCCAAACAAAACATACAGTTAAAAATAACAAGTAGTTTGAAAAAAAAAATAACAACAACAACTCATATTATAAATGGTTTCTATAAACTTCAAGCAACAATATTGTACACATAGAGTCTTAAATTAGAAAAGGTACATGGTATAGATCTTTTGTGTCCTCTCGCGTTGGTTCGCAATTACTGGCTATGCGTTTTAATCTGTATTCAGTTGTGAATAGAGTAACGCCCATGCTTTAGCATTTATTTGTAAGTTAAAGGCGCTAAGATAAAGTTGCCAAGGTTCGTGTCTTGCTTAGATAATATATTGTCAAATATCAAGTTAGCATGATTGCTAAGAGCTTAATTATTATACACGAAGCTTGGGAGATAGACGGACAAATACGAAGCCATCAAATGGTGGTGCAAATTTGAACCGTCTTGAAGCGAAATTTTATAAAAAGTGTTAATACATTTTAAAAATGAATAAAAATGAGGTAGCAAATAGCAGGGGTGCGAAATATTTTTTTCAATGGTATTTAACGCCCGTTTTTACTACTGAGGCACCATAGGCGGTGAACGCTGATGATACATTAGATGAAATAATATATTGGGAAAGGATTATTTTTTTTAAGGAATGAAACGTTCCAGGCTTAAGTTTAAGGTACCTCCCCGGCATTTGCCAGTTATGAAGACCGAGGAAAACCTGGAAAAAACCTCAGTCAGGGAGGACGGTTCTGGCGGGATTCGAAACCCAGACCTCCCGCTCACGAGTCCGCATCTTAACGATCTCGGCCACTCGTGGCGGTAGGGATAATGTCATGCAAGTGTCTGAAAAGACTATTGACTATGTTTATACTTTCGACAAGAACTGGTAGTGTGTCGCCTTGTCCTCGAAGATGACGGAGGTGGATTGATGATGGGCAGCGAGGGGGGCTAGCCGCGGAAGTCAGAACAAGCCTCATAGTATTGCATAGAACGAACTTTCTCAGGCATAACAAAATGGGGGTATCCAGAATTAAGGCTAGGGATTTATGAATGTAAAAAGTTCAGGATCTGAACAAACTATGTGCTACTTGAGAATGCATTGCCACCATTATATCCAGCCCTCGTATTAAAACTTCAACAGCAAGAGCCTTGGTTCCGGTCGACCTACTTTTGATTCTTTTTGTAAACTCGAAATGGAAATCGCACAATCTCCAAATTTAGCGTTTGCCGTTCCATTATCATTATTCCTTTCGCAACTAGCATATTAAAAAAAGTAAATTATGCAGTAAACAGTAAAAGCCAATAAAAGGAACACCGCCAGATAGCTTGAGGCATTCAGCAAGCAGAAACCTGTCAAGTACATTTTTTGTTTCTGAAAACATAAACCAGCCTTTGTACAAGATTGAGTTGAGATAAAGGTTCCTTTACTCCGCAGCCTTAGTTATGGATTTAGCTTTGATTAAATCCTTAACTTACTCTATCTTCAAGCTATTTCAGTAGCGCAAACAATTATTTATTCCATTTCAGAGAAGATTATTTTAACATGAAAGGAGCACACTATTTCTTCATGCATCTGTGGTACATACGAAGCCTGGCACAAACTCTGCGCTCATATTCTCGGCCTAAGAAGCAGAATTAGCCGCTGTCAACCAGGGTATCACATCAGTAAGCAAGTGCGGAGTTATTTATTTCATTCTCTGTCTCTCATTTTAGTGAGATGTGCAATCCAAAATGTGTTATGGCCACTTGCAAATTTTATACTTATGGTTGATATTTTTATAATAACTTAATAGATAAGAAGTGTTCAAACTAAAATCCAGGAAGTTATATTTGACAAAATGCGTTTAATATATTTGGGTTATGATATAATTGCCACCACATCATTGATTTTACGCCCTCTTTGTTAATATTTTGTATCTTTTAAAGTATTAGCATTGCTACATTTTATAGAAAATGCAACTTAAGATCCTGGGAATAACTTTGAAGAACAAAATACCAATAGTATTAATACATTAGTTATCTCAGACAACAGACATCGCACAAATAGCTACCAGAAGCAAATGGCAATGGGGCGGGCACGTCGCAAGAATGCAGGGCAATAGGTGAACCTACAAGATCTCCATGTGGGACCCGGATAGGTAAAAGGACACAAGGCAGACCCAGAAGAAGATGGACAGACCTCTTCAAGGAACATGCAGGTCCCGATTGGTCAAGAGTAGCAAGAGGAAGAGAAAAATGGAAATCTCTCGAGAAGCAACTAGTGCAGTGAGAAATGGAGTAACCAAAGAACAAATCAGCGAGAGTGTCTTAAACAGCATACGAACAACTAGCGTGGAATAGATCACTACGTTAGGAAAAATCGAGCTTTCCCTTTTTATTAGGAACCGTTGCCCTTAAGGAACACAATAGGGTATCTTTATCTTTTACATATTTTAGAAAAACAAGAATCATGGTCTGATTAAAATACTTCTCTAAATACGTTGTCAGCAACGCATTTTGTAAGCAAATAGTATATAAAACAAACAAAAGGAAACGTTTTTCAACAGGGTTATGTGGTTACTATTGTAGTCGTTTACGATTATTTTACTCACGTGAATTTATTTCTGGTTTTGTACAGAGAAAAGAAGAAAAATAAAAACAGTTCCACCTGCATTAGTTTTAGAGGGCTACTGCATAGACAGACATAGCAGGATTTACAATGATCTTCTTTCGAGCGCAGGTGTTCTGTTTAGCTTCTGGCTTGTATGAGGTAACAAAGCATTGTCCTTTGTCAGGTGAACGCGAGCCGCAAACTCTAAAGCTGTACTTTTGCGGATTCATTTAGTCGAGAGAACATACTCTTATATACTTTTTTCACAAAAAACCCGTGTCCTCGTATCTACCAAAGGATATGAGTAGCATTACGATTATCTTTTAGTCTGATCATTTTATGTATATTTAGCCTATATCATTTCCCATGTTTTGCAGATTTGATTATCACAAATTACAACAGTTACCATTACATAGGTTTTCTAGAACGTGAAGCGGTTTGAAAACATTCCTCCTATTATTAAGAGTCATTCGATTGTATTAGACCTATTGCAAGCAAATTAAAATATTAAAGTGAATATACAGAGTGAACGATTCTTCATGCAACCGGTACTAGACGTGCGGCCAGCCGGCGAGGCTGGCTGCTGTGTCGGCGGCGCGGGTGACAGGAAGTCCGCAGTAATATAGTACGGTTTGTCGGGTAAATTATTTCTAACACACATAACATAAATACTTAAAAAGAAAAGCAAATTGCTCACGTATATTAAGTAAGGAGATGCTGGAGTTTAAGCTTTTTGACACATACTTAGGAAATTGCTCATTACACTCTGCAGTTCCCTCCGAGAAATGGCAGCAATTTCTTGACGAATGTTAGTTTTTAAGTTCGTCGAAAGTGTGTGGGTTTGTTTTTGTACACTTTGTCTTTTAATGCCCCTAGAGATAAAAAACGCAAAGTGTTAAATCGGGGGAATGAGGGGGCCATATGTTGTTAGTGATATCTCTATCTTGAAACACGCCATGAATTTCTTGTATTGAGAATAGTCTTTGGGGAATACAATACTTGTATTGCCCTCACTTGATACACTTTCACTCAATACTTTGTCTTGCATCGCCTAACAAACACGTGATACTTGCGTACAATTTCAACTCACACTGAAGCCTCACGCAGCGGGGGAGAAATATACTACCCGCCTCCTCTGCCGACATAGTGCTGCCGGCTGGTCCCGCGGTTGCGTCAAGCATTGCTCACCCAGTAGAATTGAGCAGTAAAATAAAAAAATATGTTACTGAGTTATTGGAAATCGGCTCAAACGCTATGACGCTTTCTTGCCTAGTTATTCGAGTGTAATATCACCAACTTTCAGAAGAACGAATTTTGATTATGACGTCTGTGTTTCCCATGGTATCCTTTGCTTTTAAGAACATTTACGTTTTTTTCTCATACAGTTCTCTTTATGCAAGAAAGTAAATTAAAATATTCGTGAAAATACGCGATTTGCAACAAATTACCCAGTAATTTCAAACACAAGTTTCCTGTGCAATTCGAAAAGGGTGTTTCTGAATGTAATCAATGAATTTCATATAGTTGGTACAGGTATAGGGAGATACATATTAGGTAGCCGGTCGCCGCGTTTTAAAAGAAGGCAGACTCCCCTTTAGTATGTGGTTTTCAAAAGAGTATTATTATTGATTATAACAACTTGTCACAAGGAAATTTTGTGCGTTGTTTACAATGTTTATTAAAATTTATCTTGTTCTTCTTATTTTCCGAGCTTATTGCATCTTTGTTTTCATAAGACATTTTCACACTAGGAACTCCCCAATGGTACATTCTGCGAGGCTGGTCAATCCGGTTATCTTTACATTCCATTTTATTTATAGTTTATTATTTTTGTATATAATAAGAGTTACTGGGAAACGTAACGCCTCTCACCTGATTACGGACATAGTCCCCCTATCTCAAAATACAGAACATGTTAAGTTCGTGTTATTGTTAATATTTTTCGGCTGGTTCCACACACTGTCTGCTATTGACTTAAGCATTTCCTGTACCATTATCGCAAGCCAAACAATTAAAATTATCTACTTAAATAGATCATTGTATTTAAAACCTTGGAGTTGTGATAAAAGCGTGAATTAAAATGGCGAACTTGGCTTTCAGAGCTATCGATTTTCGGTCAACTGTCCAACAAACAAAGCGATGCATTCCTATACCCCACATCTTTGTGTGGCGGCGCTGCAGTTTTGGCGCGAGTAGTTGCAGTGCCATTCGTTCCCTTTACACTTCATTGGCAGTTATCGCATTTCACTCTTGTCACTCAACGTGGCAGGGATATATTCTTCGCTGTTTTTCACTCACAAGTAAGTGCCTCTGTGTTCAAGCGCTGATTCTACCGTCAAGTGCATCACACCACAAAAATAGAAAATCAAGGTCTGCATGGCGGCACGATCTAAGGAATTTTCGGCATATAAATAAGTTATCTTTACCAAATATGAGTATGAATCGTTCATATTTAAGTAAGTAATAATGGGAAGTTACACATACCATACTGCCGTACTGTTTTACTACGTTTCCAGAATAAGTCCTTACCGCTTCTCGAGATTTTATGTCTCGGCAACTGGAGAAACATCAACCGGCCGCAGGTGTACTCTGACTTCGCTTCTTAAAACTGTATATAAAATATTATAGCAAATGTTGGCAATGTCCTCCCTCAGCTAAACAGACATTGTACCGGGTAAACATTCCTGTTCCTTCCAATATGTAAAGGTTTGTTTTGTATACTTTGTCCTTAAATCACAGACTGTTATTCTGGGGAATGAGAGGGCCATACACCAGCACTAAGCACTCTATCTTCAAACATGTCCTAACTTTACCCATAGAGTCTTCTGCTGTATGAGCAGTGACGGAATCTTGTTCGAACAACCTATATGATTTCTCTGCTTCCATCAGCTGATAAAAATGGTATCAGCATTTTTGTACTTTTTTCCATTTACTACCTGCTAGTAAAAAATCGGACTGATTATGCGTCTTGCACTAATCGACACAAGACTGCAATTTGCTTATTATAAAGAGGGGGGTTGTATGCAGTTTGGATTTTCAGAACACCAATAACGAGTGTGGTGAGTATTCACATAAACCATTAGTCAACGATGAAAGAAACCATTCACAATAACGCACACATGCTACGGGATCATCTTGTCGTAGACAATGGACACGTGTATATTTGTAAAGTTTGAGTTTGAGCAATTTTGTTGCTGTATGTGCAGAAGACACTCATATCCTCATTTCTCGAGCTAATTTCGGTTAGGACTCCTTTTTTATTATTTATTTATTTATTTTTTTTTTAGTAAACGTTCAAAGTTGTGTCAATTTTTTCTAACTTGCCTTCTATTAAAACTGTATTTCTTGTTTTGCGCCGAACCAGTAGTATCAAATTTATTCACAAGATCGTGAATTGCAGTTCTGGGTGGAGGTAATGGCACAAAGAACTTCCTCAAGAATTCGGTGAGCTGATTTCCTATTTATAATATCATTTGCACACAAAAATATTCTGCTCTAAGGTCAGCTGTCTTTCTATCTTCGGGTCCGAATGCAGAATGGTAATTACTCGGAAAATGAAGAACAGGCAGGCGGTCGTGAGTGGAGTGTGCAGCATACTTTGGTCCAGACGCAAAACCTCTGCGAACGGTATGTGCATTTGCAGGAGCCCAATACAGGAAACAGAGAGCTACACAAGTGAACGGAGCACATAAATAAAGAAATCAACAATGATTTCATATTTCAACCTAGTGTACTATTGTACATCTACCCTTTGCTTACTTCTGTGACGACACACAAACACAAGAAACCACTAGCTTATCTAAAATTATTATACATTTTGCAAGCTTGAAGGCATTCAGAAGTCATTTATTTTGGATACGAGTTAACAACATATCACGTGTTTTCTCTCTACCGGTAGCGTTATTATGCACTTACTCATGAAATAATGAGAAATTTGATAATTTACATAATTGAATAGACTATTTTAAAAATCTGCGTGTTTTCCGTTCCATGATCTCTGGGCGAGAATTTCTTTGAGGTACATACATGAAACAGTCACTCTTGGTATACTATTATCAGATTCTCTGTTGATATTCCCTCCTATGTTTATTACGTATGGTTTCATTGTTTTGAAATTTTCATTTTTACTTGATCTTAATGCACTTACTTTTTTAAATAGTGTTTAACGTCCGTGTTTACTGAAAGACCACTGGCTGGACACTGGTGACACATGAAATGATAAATTGGGAAAGGAGAATTTTTTTAAGGAAGAAAGCGTTCCAGGCCTAAGTTTAGGGTACCTCCCCGGCATTTGCTCTTTATGAGAACTGAGGAAAACCTGGAAAAAACGTCAGTCAGGAGGATGGTTCTAGTGAGAATCGAACCCCAGACCTCCCGCTCACGAGTCCGCTCCTTAACGACCTCGGTCACCCGTGCCGATAATGCACTTAGTGGAGGTGATAATGTTTGGAATGTTTTTGACACGTCATGCTTATTAAGTGTTGATGAACAATGGAGCCTTCAAGTTGGCTTGCATGCTAGAGAAAGGTAACTCTTTCCTGCTGAGATGACAAACGTTCGCCTGGCTACCCTTTGCAATTTCTCTCGGATTTGCCTCTTTTCAACAAGGCCGAGAGAGAGTCTTTCATGCACGTTACTCTGCTGGCGGACCAGCCTCGCACTAGCAACGAGCTGCAGCTCGATATTGCATTGTTGAAAGTTATTAAAAAAGATACTTCTGTGATTTTATCCGTAATCTTGATGTGGTTTGGTAGGTCGTTTTTATCCACAAAGTTCATGTAAAAATATCAAAAACACTACTACGAGGGTAGGTCCATAAGTTTCCGGACTAACTATTTTCTAGCTAGGATAAAGACAAAAATTATATTTAGCTTTTCAACATAATTACTCTTTATTGCAATACCCTTCTCACATCTTTGAATTAATATTTAGACCCCCCCCCCCCAATAGTCAGAAGTGTTGTCTGCAAAATGGGCATAAACAGCCTCCATTACTTCTTCTTCATACTTAAATTTCCTTCCTCGAAGGTCCTTCCACATATTGTCTTATTTATAAACTATATCTGAACAACTTAACATAGCGGAACGGAAGTTACAACTGTAATTATGTACTTAACAGACGAGGTATGACACCAGATAGGGGCTTGTGGAGGCGATAATCCTTATCGGTAAGGCCGGAAACTTATGGACCTACCTTCGTATTGATTACTTTTAAAATAAAACCCTCTCATCATCATTATATAATGCTGTAATGGTTGTAGTCCATGTGCTTACCTAATAGTTGGTCGGGATTCGATGACAAATGGCCTAATTGAGTTTCCCCGTCCTGGCGGTTTTTCCTTCACTTTGTTTCCGACGCCGGCATGGTACGTTTCACAGCTTAATAAGGAAACAGAGTCAATACCATCAAATCCGGAGTTTCCTTCCCGGCGTCGCACGGATGTTCGAATACGGTTTCGTCCTGTACTTTGTTTATGAAACTTTTTTAATCAAACCTTATGTCATCTACAAGGCGTTTCGTCAGAGTTACTTTGTATGCATATTGGTACCTAAGAGAACGTTTTTGTAGCAGATTACTGCATTCATTCTAATGTACAAGCTTTTAGCATTATCACCGCTTTGGTATTATTGTTCTGTTTATCATCTAATGCTATGAACATGCTATAATCGGGCTGTTCAGTTTATCACTAGATCTTTTCACTCTCAAGAAATGCCCACTATATTTCGAGATGTTTCAAATATTCCATTAACAGAAATCCGATTTTTGTGTGCTTAAAAACTGAAAATATGTTTGAAAGAAAAGTACATATTTTTGTTTTATTTAAATAAAAAGCAAGAAAGTACCGGTATTGCACCCAAGTTCCTGGTTGCCAATAAAAAACCGTTACAGTAAATCAAAGGCCTTGAGCATAAGTTTAGTGACGATTATCATATATTTACTACCACGGGTGGCCTAGGTCGTTAAGGCGCGGACTCGTGAGAAGGAGGTCTGGGGTTTGAATCCCGCCAAGACGTCCACCCTAACAGAAGTTTAGTTTTTTTTCCAGTGTTTCCCCAGTCCTCATATATGGCAAATGCCGAGGAGCTACCCTAAACTTAGGACTGAAACGTTTCCTTCCTTTAAAAAATCCTTTCCCAATATAACATTTCATTTCATTATCATCAATGTTCACCGCCTGTGCTACCTCATTAGTTCAGCATAATAAAAGAAAAGTATTTCATATTTATAACGCGCAGTGCCGCTAACATTCCAGCCTAACCATTTCTGGGTATGTTAAACATAAAAATTATATTTCATATTTCAATGCCACACCCCAAAAAAGTCAGAAGTCTTGTCTGCAAAATGGGCATAAACAACATTCATCACTTCGTCACATTTAAATTTCTTTCCTAGAAGGTCCTTCTTGAGTCTGAGAAGAGGGAATAGTCACTGGGAGCTAGATCTGGGCTGTTGGGTGTATGATTGATCTCCTTGAAGCCGCATTTCTTCACAGCTTCCTTTGCAACAAGAGCTGTGTGCACAGGCGCGTTGTCGTGAAGAAGGCGCACACCACCACTCAGCTTTCCTCGCCTTTTCTCTTTGATGGAAGCACGTAGTCTGTGCAGTAGGCCGGCACCATTTACTGTGGCGTTCCTCTCCTTGAAGTCAATGAAGAGTATTCCTTCACAGTGCCAAAAGATTTTGGCCATGATCTTCTTGGTTGACTGAGTGACCTTGGCCTTTAGAGGCGGTGCTTCGGCAGGTTTACGCCACTCCGTTGACTCTCTTTTGGACAAGGGATCATAGTAGAGGACCATAGTTTGACCTCCTGTAACAATGGTTTGTAGACCTTCTCTCTTGTTGCCACGGCAGAGCTCCAAAAATGCCTGACAACAGATGACTCGTTGCTGCTTTTGAACTGAGGAAAGAAGTCAAGGCACCCATATAACACTAACCTTATTCCTGTTTAAATGTTCATGAATAATTCGAAGAAGGGACTATTGTTTAAGAAATGCCCAACCTTGCTGCTGTTTTGTAACTTTGAGCCGTCGGTCTTCCATAATTTCACCTTCCACAAGAGCGATGTTTTAAGGAATGGGCACTATCAAGGGCCGACCTGCATGCTCTTCGTCTTCAATGCTTTCTCGACCCATTCGAAAAAGTTCAGCTCTATCTTTTACGGTAAAATATGAGGGGGATGCTTCCCCATATACACCGTCCAATCGCTGTTTAATTTCATTTGGAGTAAGTTCGTCTTTTGTGAAGAACTTAATAACAGCACGAAACTCCATTTTGAACATGTCACAATGTTCTACACATAACCTTCTTTATGCAACTGTATCTATACAAATGAACACGTCCAATCGCTGTTTAATTTCATTTGGAGTAAGTTCGTCTTTTGTGAAGAACTTAATAACAGCACGAAACTCCATTTTGAACATGTCACAATGTTCTACACATAACCTTCTTTATGCAACTGTATCTGTACAAATGAACACAAGTTACAGCTGCAATTATTTACTTAACAGATAAGGTATGATACCAGATAAGGATTTTGTAAAGGTGATAATCTTTATCGGCTAGGTCGGAAATGTTATGGACCTACTCTCGTACCTTATTTCTAAAAAAGTAGATTTTAAAACAAATTCAAATTAAACTAAAATAATAATTATTAATTTTATTGCAATCTTTGAGCTGTCTCATTTTATCTTAACGTTTTTACTATCAGTGACAATGCAATCTTCCATATTTTAGGTAATGTGTGAGATAAAGTGTCATATAGAAAAGCAAAAAGCAAAAAACAACCGAAAGAAAAGTCCAATTTTTCATAGGAATTCCGTTCTTAAAGCAATTCCCTGGCCTTGGCTTTCCTTGAACCTAATTCCGCTATACGTTGTTTGCACATGCGCACTTTCTATCTATCACTTCCCATTATCTCCCTTCACCGAACTTGAATCTGTGTCCGCGAGAAAAGAGCGACTGTCATTTAGCGAACTTTGCCTTATCTAATAGGGAGAATGGGAGATGCTGGAGCATTTGTTTTTGTTTTTTAAATTATCTAACATTCTTGTCATAAATTTCTCCTCTACTCTGTATGAAGTATTTTGCTTTATATTTGCAAAACACACCCCTTGACATTTAATAGTAAAATAATATTTTATTGTATTGTTTATATATGATTGCATTCTAATTTTCATTTATAACATAATTTATATTATTATTTAATTTTTATTGCCTTTCCACGTTCTTTTAGAAATACTGCAGCTGTTAATTATTTTAAATTTATTTTCATTTTTGAAATACTGTCAGTGGAATTCAGTTAACGGTTTAATTATTGTCAAATGAAGGTTTAGTCTCATCATGTGAAGTCCATGCACAGAGTATCAGAGTCTACCCATGTGTTAATTTAAAATTAGATTTAAGATATGCAATAATGATTGATTCCGCACGCGTTGAGCGGCAACTTGATCTTGGCCTAGCACATTGTTTCTGAGACTTTAATTTTATTATTATATCAGTCCAGGTTTGGTTGAAAAACTAGCAAGGGGAAGGCAGACATGCAACTTTGACGGTCTTCGTGCTGAAAAACCTTAACGGAAAGATTTCTCATCAAAACCTATTTGGAACAGATTTAACCAGCAGAAATATTTAAAAAATTTCTCTACCTTAATTATTAGGTTTTGTAACTCACCCATTAACTTAAACATACCCTTTTTAATTTTATAATTAAACAGGTGCTAGCTGCAATGCATTTATAGCTTTATCACCACATTCCTAATTTTAATATATTAAAGACAATTTTGTATTAGATTATTCAGAAGAGAAAATACTGTGGATAAGACCAGAGAGTGCAGCAGAATGCTACCGACGTGGTGACCTGGAAATTGCCCGCGATGAAATTGGAACACCGCATTTAGGATTGAGCCGATTTAGAGAGACTAAAACCACTTTACTACTGTTCGAGTGGTAAGGGAAGCTATGCGTAAATAGGCAATTAAATCAACAGATAGTTTGCCATACAAAATTTATATCTGCCTTATTTTAGCTGTACTATAATACTGACAGCAGGCACCCATTCAGATCATACAACAATTATAACGCTTAGTGCTTAAGTACTTCTTGCACTCGTTATTTTCCATTGTCGAGTAGCGAATGTGCAGAAGGGAATGAGCAGCGATTTAACGATTTTCGAAAAGAATTGGCAGCTCTAGGAAAAGGACTAACCGCCCCGCTGCTTCCGGTATGGCCATCTTGGTCGACGTCCGTATTAAAAGTGTTACTCATAGATGTTAATTTAAATCCCATGTTTAAATTGACAGGTAATTAGAATGACTCTGCCAGAGGGCCATGACAAGACACCTTTTGAGAACGAGACCTACGTGAATGCCTCTAAAAATATTTAATTTAAATTTGCTTCCTAGAGGCGGAACAAATTATTTAGTCTAATACTAGAAATACTTAGAGATGATAACGATAATATTGACACTTCTATCATTGAAAGGAAATAATAAAACATATAAAATAATGAAAATCAAAATTATTATAATGTATTAATAAATTAAACATAGTACTCCATAAAACAATGCCAAAATAAAAAAAAGTTACATATGCATTTAGACAACCTCTGGAAATACCCAATTAAGGAAAAGGGGGTGATAGTAAACAGAAGTACGTTTAACGTATGCTAAATATTTTATAATTCACAATGTCTATATGTTATGAAATTTCTGCTGCATATTAATTTAGCAAAATGTATAGCGTTGAACTTTAAATGATTTCAAATCATAAAATAAAGATTTAGTGTATTTTGAAACGCTAAAAAAGCAATTTTAAAAAAGTAAAACAATAACGTGATACTAAAAATGTTCTATTAAACCAAATCTCTTTTTTAATATATCAGATTAGAGAAAGGAAAATTAGTATGCCGCTATATGTATGCATAATACAGCCGGCACAGGCAGTATATAAACAACGGCTAAAGAGCTGTAGTAAAAAAAAATGCTCTGTTCGGACAATGTGTGCGCATGATTGAAATTTAGTCCCCAAAATATGTGTTTTTGTACAGATCAATACCTGCATCTGCCATGGAGTACGAGTGTAGGCATTGCAGAGACCCCATATTTAATAGGGATATTTTGTTACCACAAATATTAAAACAGCAGCCGCGTTTCTATTATCGCCCAGTCATTTTCTGTATATTTTGTCCCTGGATACAGGGTTTGATCTGCCTATAGGTTACTATTGCGTTCTCATAAATCGTTTTAGATTTAAGTAAACATTTTTATCATTTTTCTTAGACTTTCACGGCCAATGTTTAAATTAAAAGAGTTAAAAGCTTCCGGGTTGCATTGCCGTGATCCATGGCTTAATATACTACCATAGCTTTCACCAACTACTGCGGTTGGCATCATCAGTGGACGATGAACAACACCTGACTGGTAAAAGAGGACAGTATTGATCTGCCTCTGCCTGGCTTTGAAGAAACATCACCTACACCTTCGTCTTAATCAATCTGAATGATCAGCGGTAGCAGAACATGCCATTAATGAATGCCATAGCATACACTTTAATAAAACAGAAGTGGTTTCAAAGACACAAGGCTTTTCCTAACTAGCCAGGAGGGAAGTACTGGAAATACAACAACACCCAAACAATTTTATCAGAGACGGGGAATATCACCTAAGTAGCACTAGGAAAACGGTTCTTAGAAACAAACAACTACCCCTCCCCCACCCTCCTCGCCACTTGCGTCACACACGTGATATTGATCTACCTTCTAAAACCAAACAGACGTGTCAATACTGAGTCTTTTAGTCATCTTCCACTGATGATGCTAACCGCAGTAGTTGGTGAAAGCTATGATAGCAAATTAAACCATTAACTACGGCAAAACAAACCGGAAGATTTTAACTGTTCTAATTAAACATATTTTTTTTTAATAATGTTTAACGCCCGTTTTTATTACTGAGGCATCACAGGCGGTGAACACTGATGATACATGGCATGAAATGATATATTGGGAAAGGATTTTTAAGGAAACGTTCCAGGCCTAAATTTAGGGGTACCTCCCCGGCATTTGACATTTATGAGGACTGAGAAAAACCTGGAAAAAAACCCAGTCAGGGAGGACGGTTCTGGCGGGATTCGAACCCCAGACCACGAGTCCATGCCTTAACGACCTCGACCACCCGTGGCGGTATTTTTTGACCTGTCGTATTTTTTACATTATTTTAAATAAAAATTCCTTTAAATGTAATAAATTTACTCCCTTTTGATAGCAAGATAAAATTTACAGCGTTTAGGAAGAAATGAAGTAAAATTTTTAGGTGACTTAGACAAGGTTCAAAGCTAGTCATAACATTGACTGGCACATTGATAACACTAAAATAGAATTTTGTCATGTAAGTACTCTTACCCGCTTTTACCAACTATTACAGAAGGTCCTAACCGTAACAATGCGTACTAACTTACCTAAAAATGTAATACCGAATAAGGTGCATCGAATTTTGCCCAATTACTTATTGCATTTTATACGACCATATTTGATCGCTCAGTGCAATTATTTCCAACGAAAGTGGGGCTATGCGGTTTTTCTTAAATACTGTAAAATTAGCAATGGGTTCGTGAAGATTTATTGACTTATCTAGTTTTCTTGTTATGTATTAGAATATTTTATAAAGTATTCTTGATTTTACATTAAAACTGATAATAAAAATATATAGAAGACATGACTGGTAAGCTGTCAGTCTATGGTTCTGAGATATGGGGCTGGCAGAAAGTGAACCAGCTGATTCAACTCTAAAGCGAGTTTTTAAAGCGAGTTTTAGGAGTAGGGAGGAATACAGCCAACTGTTGCTTTTTTATGAGAATTTGTACGCTATGAAATTACAATTATTAATAATGGTTACTCATAATTAAAGGGGATCGCACAACTTTAAGGGCTTTAGCTTTGATGAAAGATACTGGGAAGCGAATATTAAATAGAAATCTACAGAGCATTGTGATAGGGTGGGGTAGGAAAAGGGGGCGAGGAATGGTTTCTGTGTTTGGAGGAAGGTACAAAAAAGGATTAGGGAAATTAACCAAGAGGATATAGAGGCAGAATGCAGAAAGAATGTATGGTTTAGTTTAAACAAAGTACTAAAAACCAGATGATGTAGAGAGAAGTACAGTAGATCGGGATCAACTTGGATTAGATTGGGTACATGGAAGGCGAGTAAAATAACAGCTGGTTGTGCAGAAATAGAAAACATTCTAATGGGTTGCCCAGGTACCAAACAGTTGAGAGAGACTCCGCTTGGAGCTAAGTTTTTCTAAGTCGTATAGGGATAGGTTAGCATGTTGGGGTCTGTTTGTATAGGAAGACATGTGCGTCAAGCTTGGTGCTTTTCTGTCAAAGTGCGTGGAATTAGAAGCGTTTTGTTAAGAGTAAAGAATTCCTCGAGTCTGAATGTGTGTGCAAGTGATGATAACAACTGCAAATATATTTTATTTGAAGTAGACATTCTTTTTCTACATGTTCTTGTAATGAATAGTGTGTATAGGTACAGGCGAACGGCCCATGCGAATGAGTAGCAAATAATGTTTGTAAATTAAAACACATTACTGCTTACAATATATGTATATATATATATATATATATATATATATATATATATATTAATTCTATTTTAATTTAATTAAAGTTGGACCGAAAAACAACAGTAATGAGTAGTGTAATATTCTGTAAACAGATGTGACTCACATACATTATGATAGCGTTACTACGACACGGGTAAATCAATAACGAACAAATGAAGCCAGGATTATCGTATGATGTTCTGTAAACAGATGTGACTCTCATACATTATGACAGCTTTGCTATGTGACAGGTAAATCAACAATGGACAAATGAAGCCAAGATTATAGTATGAAGTTCTGTAAACAGATGTAACTCACATTACATTATGGTTATGTTGCTACAACAAAAAGGAGCCAAGATTATCGTTTGAACAGCAGAAAACACTTTTGAAGTGGTATTGGAAAACCGAGAATGTTGTTTTGAAGTTCAAAGGCAAGGGAGACGTGTGTACAAAACAGAACCGCCAACGCGAGTAACAACTGCACACATTCAAGACAAATTTGAGACTCGTGGTACCATGTGACACAGGACAGTGCACCACATTACCACCGAGATGTACGTGCCTACCTTGATGACAATCTTCCAAGGCACTGGATAGGACGAAGAGGTCCATTGAGTTTCCACCGCGTTCTCTGGATCTAACTCCGTTGGACTTCTACCTATGGGAAACTCTTAAGGATGTTGTATACCGTAGAAAACCAGTTACACTGGCAACATTTCGGGAAGAAATTGAAACGGTAAGTGCTGTAATCGCTGAGGACACTTTCGCAAACGTTGCTTAATCAGTAGTTCAACGTACTCAGAAGTGTATCGACGCCTATGGTGGACATTTTGAGCTACTTTTGTAACTGTAAAAGTATAAGATGATTAGTGCTCATCATTTTCTGCTTGTGTAAATTCAGTTTTGTTATGTTAACACAGTCTTTTCTTTCCTTGAAGTGTGTGTACATTTTTGGCATCTCTGTATTTATATATTGTTGCCATCTGTCGTAATTGTAACAGTGATCTAAATATATTTTGCTATATAAAATCTGTTAACGATTAAAAATTAATATAAGTTGTTGTAAATATTTATTTGTCACACTTTGTAACTTAACACAATATTTCTGATTGCGTGTTTGGAATTAGCGTTTACAAATTATATAAATTCAGGGAAAATATCTAATTAGGAGGTCTATAGGCTGACCAGTGGCTGCATTGATGACTATGGACTTGAGAAATGCAAATATATGAAAGCAAAATGTTAAGGAAGGATTTTAACACAGAGAACTCATAAAGACAAAGGTCAGGTTCGAGAATGGAGTCGATGCTTTACAGTAACATAGCTGCGTTTAACGTGTTGGTTACAGTATTCTGTACGCATGGCTACCAGTCCATTTCCATTGCAGGACTTGTGTTAGCGCCGGAATAGACAAACACAGAATGTTTCCTACCGTGCGGAGCTCTGCCGCTCATGTGGAACAGCACGGTGGTATGAATACCAAAAGTGACCCTCGGCAATTTTAATTATGTACAGCGACTCGGTTTGAGGCAAAGCGTAATATGCTAAATTTGTCTTACATTTCCTTTAGAACTACTTAAATACTTGTCTAATATAATAAAAGACCTATACAAGTATTAAACATTAGCGCGGCAATTTGGTAGTCGCTAGTTGTAGATTAAAGAAGCCATTCAGTGTCATAAAATAACACAATTTCAGTTACTTGCCCTAAAACCATAAAAAGGTGCCATTTGTTCTTAAAATGCAGAACTAATTTTGTAGAAATTTTCAAGTGACAAACCCATGGGTGTAGTCTCTCTCTTCTCACCCCAAACTACTTTAGATAATTTGAAAATTTGAAAACTTTACACCGTGGGAATTCTTTGTTCAAACTGTAATTGAGCTTGAATCATTCTGGGATACATAAGAGCAACAGAATTTATATGCCGAGATATAATCATTCCCCGCAGTTAATGAACATTCCAATATAACAATCGCCTACCGACTCGTTCGCGCTAAACTCAGCGAGTATGACTCTATCAACCGGGTAGCAACAACCACGTGAGAGATCGATACTTGTATAGCTAACCCTATAAAGGATTTTCTCCACAATTGGTGCTAATAACAAAATTGAAACATTTATAATAATTTAATATTTTGAAAATAAATATATATACACGAAAGTGGTTAGAGTTAGGAACCGGCAAGGCGCGGCTGCATATTAAGAGCAGCCATTCATCAAGACCGTATAATGTTTGTGCAGGTAGTAGGATGCACATTTATCAGTAAGTAGCCATGCTGTCATATCTTAATCGGTGTTTTCATTTTATACAAATTTTTCTTTATTAGTTGTGCCACTACACAACTATAGTCTTCAAGAAAGGGTTTTTTATGACGTGTGAAAGCGGATTCTTGGAGAGTGATAAAACAATTTTGAACAAAAAATCCTGACAATCGTGTTCCAGATAGATTGTTCGCCAACTTGTTAAATAATATAGAAGGCTGGATTTCTTAATGGAAAGGAACAGGTTCTGAGCCGCCGTGTTACGCAAGGAAAGCTAGATGAAATACGGGAAATTTCTACGTAGATGTCGGCAATGCATTGCAGCTGACAGCCATTGTTTCCAGCATCTCTTATAACGGTGGAGTTTGGGTTTTCCTCATTATTATTATTATTATTATCATCACTATTACTTTAAACACGGTATCGTTTTATGATTTTAGTGAAAGTTAATTACTAAAACAAAAATTCTACATTTACGCTTGACGGCTTTATCTCCCTTTTTCCGATTTGAGCGGCTGTGCTCGGGAGAAACGTAATTCACCTCACTGCAATAATTATAATCTATGAATTATACAATAACATTTTGTCTCAGTAAACACTTAACAGTTATACCTTTCCTATAAGGTTTAACATTACATTCAGTTATAAAAGGTTATTAAATACAAGCTGTTCGGAAAGTCACTGTGTAGTTACAACATAACGAAGGTAGATCCATAAGTTTCCGGCCTAACCATTTTCTAGCTATGATAAAGACAAAAACTATATTTCACTTTTCATTATAATCATCTTTTATTGCAATACACTTCTCACATCTTTGAATAATATTCCCACACCCAACCCAAAAATAGTCAGAGGTCTTGTTTGCAAAATGGGCATAAACAGCATCCATCACTTCTTCGTCACTATTACATTTCCTTCCTAGAAGATCCTTCTTGAGTTTTGACAAGAAGAAATAGTCACTGGGAGCTAGATCTGGGCTATAGGGTGGATCGTTGATCTCCTTGAAGCCACATTTCTTCACAGCTTCCTTTGTGCATAGGCGCATTGTCGTGAAGAAGGCGCACACCACCACTCAACTTTCCTCGTCTTTTCTCTTTGATGGAAGCACGTAGTCTGTGCAGTAGGCCAGCATAGTACTCCCCATTTACTGTGGTGTTCCTCTCCTTGAAGTCAATGAAGAGTATTCCTTCACAGACCCAAAAGATTGTGGCCATGATCTTCTCGGTTGACTGAGTGACCTTGGGCTTTAGAGGCTGTGTTTCGCCAGGTTTACGCCAATCTATTGATTCTCTTTCGGACAAGGGATCATAATAGAGAAACATCTTCTATAACAATGGTTTGCAGAACTTCTCTCTCGTTGCCAAGGAATAACTCCAAAAATGCCTGACAACAGAAGACTCGTTGCTGTTTTTGGACTTAGGAAATAAGTCTAGGCACCCATCTTTCACTAACCTCATTCATGATACCGCTACGGGTGGCCGAGGCCGCTAAATTGCGGACTCGTGAGCGGGAGGTCTGGGGTTCGAATTCCGCCAGGACCGTCCTCCCTGACTGAGGTTTTTTCCAGCTTTTCTTCAGTCCTCATAAATGGTAAATGCCGGGGAGGTACCCTAAACTTAGGCATGGAACGTTTCCTTCCTTAAAAATAAATCCTTTCCCAATTTATCATTTCATTTCATGTATCACCAGTGTCTATCACCTATGGTGCCTCTGTAGCAAAAACGGGCGTTAAACACTCTTCATTCATTCTCATTCATGTTTAAATGTTCATGAATAATTCGAAGAATTGTTTTAGAAAGGCCCAATCTTGCTGCTATTTCTGTAACTTTGAGCCACCGGTCTTCCATAATTTCTTCTTCCACAAGAGCGATGTTTTCAGGAGTGAGCACCTCCAAGGACGGACCTGCACGCTCTCCGTCTTCAATGCTTTCTCGACTCATGGCCCATTCTTTAACGGTAGAATTTGAGAGGAATATACACCCTCCTATCGCTGTTTAATTTCATTTAGAATAAATTCTTATTTAGTAAGAACTTAATAAAGGTCGATACTCAATTTTGAACATGTCACAATCTTGTACACATAGCCTTATTAAAGCAACTATATCTGAACAATTGAACAGAGTGGAAGTGGGCGTGAATGGATGTGGAAATGAACTATCCTAGTGTGGCAAGGGCGCACGTTTTGAGAATTTTTAATATAAGTAAAGTAGAAATGAAAATAATATTTTCTCGTAACCACCAGACGTACTGTTGGATTCACCTGGGGCCTCAAACCATACATTAGCCATTGGCTATATGTAGTAGTGGACAGGTGCCAGATTCCTTAGGAAGCCATTGTTAGGTGGCGGACAACCTTAAAAACTACTATAGTAACGTTACTATACTACAGAGGTTTGCATGTCTATGTATAACAGGGTCCTTTAGAAGTACTCTAACCATTGCATTAGATACTCTGTTTGGTCTCCTTCACAATGACATCTATTTAGAAGCGCAGGTTTACTGTATATCGCTTGTGCATACAGGGAACCGGATAATAGGTTTACACACTTCCATTCTAAATTTCCAGGACATATCAGAACTGAGGATGAGGTCAGACGTAATGAATACTCAATACTGTATTTTCCCTCCATTCGGGGTTAATTTCGGATCTAGAGAACACTGAATGGAAGAAATATTAAAGAATGCAATCAACTTAAACGAATATCGAAGAATCTCGTAAAGGGATACAATTGCGTGCAGATATATCTGGTCTATCTCCAAAGACTAACTTTAGTACAAGCCTTGCTAAACACTGCACAGTTTTTCAGGCAGAAATGTTTGCTATCCTGCATTGTACTTATAGACTCGAGAAAGGCTATCGGCAAAAACTAATTCTCACCTCTCAGACAGTCAAAACGCCTTAAAAGTCCAAAACTTTTATGTGACTGTCAAAATGCCCTATCTGCTCTGGCATCTGCCATAGGTTTCAACTGCGGTGCGTGCCGGGGCATTAGGGTATTTATTAAAATGAGAAAGCAGATCGATTGGCAAAAAAGGGGTGCTGATACAATCCTTTTTTTTAATTCATTTATTTTTATTTATTTATTTTTTATTTATTTATTTATTTTTTTTTTTTTTTGGCCCTGAGTCCATGGTTGGAATCAGTACACGGCCAGCCAAGACCGCAGTTAAAACATAGTTTGAGGATAAAGATAAACCTAAACGCAAACATATCCTGGAAGAAGGTTTTTTTTTTTTGAATGATTTATTTATGGACGCTCATTAACAGCTCAGGTCATCAGCGTCCCATTCAACTCAGGGCGTGAAACGGTCGACAAATTTTGTTCAGAGGACTCTCTTTCAGGCTTGAGGTTCTTTTTCGTGCCGTAAATGTACGACACGGGACTCACGGCTTTACTTCCCTTCCGAAGGAAGCCATACATAGGATTTTTACGCCCCGAAAAAATCCATCGGTCCTGGCCGGGTTCGAACCCGCGATCTTGGGTCTGGACGAAGGTAAGCTAAAAATTTGTCCTAGGCCTTAGCAATACTCTTTTCACATCTGTCCTCAAACTGGACAGAAGAGAAATAGGAAAGTAATTGCATTAATCACTAAACAGGTCACTCCAGGAAACAACTACGAAAAGTGGGACTCTATAAAAATGTGAAAACTGTTACAGATTGTGTAAACAAGATGGAGAATCCGCCTCAAATATCCTATTTGAGGTCCAACCCTGAAAAGAAAGAACTTTGTTGTCTCTATACCCAAAGAAAACTCAACATTGGAACCAAAATATTGCAACTTGTCCAAGGAACACATTTTGGGAAACAATGAAGGTGTCTCTCCCTATGGGGCAGCACAATAAACCTTATATCCTGACGTGTCGATGGTTGTTTAAAACTCTATATCTCCCCGACATCTATTTATCTATCCGAAATAATAAAACATATTTGATCTTTACTATGCAATAAAATAAAATGCACATTTTATCCTCAGTTGTACTGGTACAGTGCTTTTTTGAAACACCTCAAATCATTTTGGAACACCCTCATCGTTTAAATTTCATGGGCATAAGAGAGTGATTTTCCCTGTGATATATTTTCTTGCACCATTGCATAACACTTCTATCTGAAACATCTAAGCATATGAATGAATAAGGCAAGGAAAAGATATTGCATTATTCATAAATAGATAACGGAATAACTTCCCACCAACAGGAATTAAAACATGTAGCACCGTTTTCTAGTCCGATAGCAAACAAACGCCCTATAAGACCATCTTTATTAACATTCAAAATTAACACGAAGATTAAGATAAGAGAAATTAGAATAAGTTGCAATTCGTGGCAAAATCCTTAACTTCCGCTCACCATTCCTTTTTAGCATGACGTTCACTCCGAGATTTCTTGCAATAATGCACATAATTTTTTTTCACCCCAGCAGAAAACTGTTTAACATTCCGCCCTTGGTCTGACGCACCCCCGTACGTCTCTAACAATTCATAACTTCCTTTGACGTTCTGACACTTCTCAAGGGTGCTCTCTTCTGTTTCATATTCACCCTCCCCGCTTCCCGACATTTCGAAAAATTTGAAATGAAGAAACAAAAAAAAAAAAAAATATATATATTACAGTACGTGAGAACTGAATCAGCATGTACACGTGCTAGAGAGTGGTAGCGACAGTGTTTTTTTTCCCCCTCTCTCTCTTATTGCTCCGCGTTCTGGTATTGAGCTTAGCAGTGATAATGCTTATACAAGGTGTCCCATTTATCTTCCTCGTCCAAAATAACTTGTTTCTGATGCGTCAAATGAAAAATTGTTCCAAAAATGTTTAATTAACATCAATTTTGGTTGAGGAGATTAATTACATACCTGCATAGAAGCACCATTCCGCGTTTACAGATGTTCGTACATATTATTATTCTTTGTTTGGAGCAAATAATCGCACACGCGTGATTCGGGCATGTATTCTGACAAGGAAACCCTTATTTTTGACGACACGCAGAAAATAGTGATATGCTCGAATTCTGGTGACTTGAAAATGATAACCGTTTCTTACGTAATTTGATATGCTAAATTCATAAATGCTATTAGCATTTGAAAAAAGGTTGTTTCCCATTATAGTAAAAATATACAAAATATGAAGGGAAACATTAAGAAAATGTTAAGATATACAATAAAACGTTGAGATTTAGTATCCCAATAGAGAGTTAACATCTCTCCTTCTCATTTGGCGTTACATCCAGAGGTGAGCCTTGGCCTGCCGCAGCGACCTCTGCATCCTCTACCTCCGTCTTGCGACTTCACTGAGAGGGCAGTAATGCAGGGGGTATGTGATTAGTATGCCGGCATTCCCGCCAGTCGTCTAACTTTTCGTGACCGAAGAACGCCACCTCTCCATCAGGCAGCTTCTCAAATGTGCTCACGAGGCTGGGTGATCCTAAGTAGACACCTGGAATCGATCCCAGGCCTCCTGGCCAACAGTCAGCGATGATAACCACTAGACCAAGGGGGAGAAAATAAACCAGAATTTAGTACACTTGCAGATGTCACAGTAGAATATAAAACGCATTTATAAACCTACACTGACCAGCAGATAGCCTTACTTTTCCGACGAAAACTCCCGTCTTCTGAAATGATATTCTCGAAATAATGGTCTTTTAACCTAAATTGCTAATTTATAAACATCTATCCCAAAAGTATTTTCTGTTGTCTTAAAAGTCACATGAAAATGTAAACTAGGGTTAAATAATGTGTTCTAAAATGTTTAGATTGTAATCTGTGCATATTTTAGCGACGCAAGTTTATTATTCTGTCGAAAGTATAATAAAAAGGATTTGTTTTATTTGACATTAGAATACCTGCAAGAAAATAACACTGGAAAAAAAAGCACAGCTGAACAATAGAGTTACGCTCTTGATTGTTATCCATTAGGTAGTTTTGGTAGAATATAGAGATGGGTAATAAATTGTTTAATTTGTGGAATTTAATTCAGAAATAGTCCTCGAATATTTCCTGGTCTCTGCAGAGTTTCCGGAACCATGGGCTTGACGATTGCAGGAATTTTTCGCACAGAGTAGCTATATTATGATATATATATATATATATATATATATATATATATATATATATATATACTATTAATAGAGTAATAAAAACTTCTAAAAAGCATAAAAACTCATAAAAAACACTCAGAGTGCAATATAAAAAGGTTCACATAAAATTTCACACTAAAAACCGTAAAAGTTCATTTTCATCACGTGACCAAGAGCCAAGCTCGAAATATAGTGTGATTTTAGTGTTCAATTTTACGGTTTTTAGTGTGAAATTTTATGTGAACCTTTTTATATTGCACTCTGAGTGTTTTTATGAGTATATATATATATATATATATATATATATAAACAAAAATTATGATAGCAGTAAAACATAAAACACTAAGAAAAAGTTACACTTGAGATCGCTATATTTCGGACTCGTGGAATCCTTCAATGGTAAGAAGACAAGTGACGGTGATAAAAGTAAATATTGAGTATCGAAGATAACGCTATGCATGGAAACAGAGAAACTAGAAAGGGAGTGTGGGGGGGGGGGGATTAATACCTAAGATTTAAACCAGGTGGTATACGCGCTTTATGTAAAAATATAGCTGCCATTTCTCTATCTCTGAGTAAACTTTTAGAGCATTGTGTAGGTAACGCATCAATAAGAGTTAGGTTAAAAGCATCATCAAAATCCTTACAGTGAGAAAAGGCATGTTGGGCAACCGGCAAGGGAGACTTGGTTTTAACAGAACGTCTATGATTGTTCATACGTAGCGAAACAACAGCAGAAGTTAAACCAATATAAAATGCTTTGCAAAGCTTACAAGATAACATATATACGACATTCTTGGAAGAACAAGTAGCAAATGAAGAAATGTTAAATTCTCTGGATAAATTAGGGCTGTGGAATAAATGGCAAGGCATAATTAGCGCAAGGGTTTTACATTTAGGGCGTTGGCAAGGTTATGAGCCAGCAAATTGGTAAATGGTAAATTCGGAGGAGATAGGTTTCGGCGAAATATACTTTTAAGCTTAGGGGTGTTCTAAAAGTAAGGCGGGGTACAAATTTAGAAAAATCATTTAAATAAATTTTTACCCTCACACTCTCATTTCTAGTTTCATCTGTTTCCATGCATAACGTCACCTTCGATACTTAATGTTTACTTTTATCACCGTCACTTGTCTTCTTGTCATAGAAGAACTCCACGAGTCCGAAATATAGCGATCTCAAGTGTGACTTTTTCTTTGTTTTATGTTTTTCTACTATCATAATTACTGTTAATTTGTTACATTGTTGTTAGTGTTGCTTTATTTTTATTTTTCTTGTATTATATATATAAACTCAAGTGTGGCTTTACCTTGGCACCGTAGGTAAAAAAGTAATATTCTATAGGTTAAGCAGTCTTTTATATACCACCACTCATCTTCTAGAACATTACAAACTTTCAGTTTCCACAAAACTCAAGCATCCTCAAAACAATCAGTAGATGGAATCGCCTGATATGTATGCAACAGACTGAACATACCGGTACTAGGGTTTGTATATGCTTGTTCTAGGAAGAAAGGCAAGATTAGGAATGGCCTAGTTTAGACTGAGAAGTTAAAATGCTCAAAAATTAACAGATAGTCTACCCATTTTGTGGAGGGGATGAGGAATGGGTACATATTCTGGCAGAATGTACCTACTAGGAACACCTGAGAAAAACTCTGTTTCCTGAAAACTTTTTAAAGCAATCAGAGGACGATTGGCATACTGGGGCCTGTTTGTGTACCATACTAATTGGTTGAATATGTGCAATTTCCTATCCAAAGTGCGCGAAGCTAGAAATAATTTATCTTCCAGTTAGAACGCAATAACTAGTTTAATTATAAATAATATAATATGTTTACAATTCATACATCTGTAAATATCGTCCTTCCCATTTAATTTTTATTATTATTATTGTTTTATCTGCATAATTATTTGTTTCCATTTCTAATTGTGTATCATACGGTCTATGACCCATATATAAAATATACATTTTAATGTGTATATAGGATTTTATAACAATAAAGATGCACCTACTCCTTTAGCCCTATAGAACTATACTTTTTATTTCTTTGTTTATTCGGCTCGAAATTCACCCAAAGTACGAAGTTTAATCTCAAATTAAGCGGAATATTTGGGAGTTTTGACACCTTATCACCAGATGTGCAGATGTTTATTGTTCATTCCTTTATGTTCGGCAATTGTTTTTGATATTTTGTTGTAGCCGCTGTGAAAATACAGTACATATTAAATCAACGGATATTGTTCTTGAAGCAATACTGGATTACGAATTCAATTAAAGCAACTCGAAGGGCACGCTAGTGAGAATTTAATTTTCGCTATCCCCCCAAAAGAAACATAATATTGGAACTGTTAAATAAAATGGAAATAACTGGATCTCTGGCGAATGAAAAAAGGCAAACATTGTTCATTTTTCTGCTCAGATTGTCGATACTGCAGAGTACCGCAGGATTTTCATGAAGTTTGTTGAGCAACTGGACGGTGTAGAATTGGGCCATGGATATTTTCAACAAGATGGCGCTGCATGCCATACATCAAAACAATTCAATGATGCTATTTGAAAGTTTCTTTGAAGATCGCATAATCTCCAAATTTCACCGAAATATCACGGTTTGGTAACACCGAATTTTCTTCCTACGGGGTTACTTAAAAGATACAGTTTGCGCCACAGACACACAGACTTTGGACGATCTGAACCACAACATTTACACAGGAAATTAATAATATTGTCAACACAGTCCTCCAACGAGCGGCCGGTAACATGGAAGACGACGTTGCAAGGAAGAGGACATTTTCAACACTTTCCATGGAGGTTAACAATCTTTCAAAAGTACTCTACATTTGAGGTTGGTATATTATGTTATATCACCATATGATTAGAAATAAAGAAGGAAATGTGTCATTTCCATATATATGACTCTGTATTACAAAAATACTCTATTCTACCGCTTAATTCTATAATATACGGTATACTATACTATCGCTTTACAGCTCTTCTCATTTGTATGACTGAATCAAAGAATCATCGTTAATTCCTTGTTGAGACCTTTAAACGTGAAATATATCACATTTATAAAAGTCATTCACCTGGAAACTGTGTAAACTAAGCAAATTCCTCCCCGGGTTGAATAACTTTTAATAAAAAAGATTAATTAATGAACATTTTATAAGTTATGGCATTACTGTGTGATTTTAGGAGAACAAAATTAGAAAAAGAGTAACTACGTTTATTATTATTATTATTATTATTATTATTATTATTATTATTATCATCATCATCATCATCATAATTGTCGTTGTTATTATTGGGGTTAAACCACGAAAATGGTATACATGTAATTAAATGAAATATATGACCTGATAGACAAAGCTATACTGTGAGCGTATTTTTAAACATTTTTAAATGTTACCATGTTTACGAACTGAGCCCTTGATATCATCTTTACATTCACTAAAATAGAAAAAAATAACAGGAAGTTTCGAGTTATATTGTATATTTAAGAAGATGATGTTCATATGTTTCAATAAAACAAAAACAAGTTACTATTCAGAAACATTAAAACAATCGAAAGTTATATCAATT
Organism: Metallyticus violacea; assembly: GCA_030762175.1. Lineage (NCBI taxonomy): Eukaryota > Metazoa > Arthropoda > Insecta > Mantodea > Metallyticidae > Metallyticus > Metallyticus violacea. The sequence continues at coordinate 23,083,334 of CM060841.1, forward strand.
TTCATTGGCTTTGAAATTTAATTTAAATGTTATTGCAGTGAAAACATGTAACGAAAACGTTTTCTGAAGATTATTACGGAGCTCTTACATATAAATATAATTATCAAACACATTAATATTTCACATATTTTCACATTTGTTATCTTCATGAGGATTTTTTCTCCCCCTAAGATTTGGAATTCATTGATTTACAGAAAAAAATTCTTTATTTATTTCAATTTATTTTAAAGAAACCTACACATTTTCTTTGAGTTAAAGCATAAATTGCGGCAGCTAGAGCGATATTTCAACTTTTTTTAAAAAAATCGCTTTAGTTAACCCCCTCCCCAATTGTCCAATTTTACTGGTAAACGAATCGTTTGTTAATTGGTGATGATATGGCCGAGTTTCGTTGAGAAAAAAATTACGAATGATAGAGTATTAAAAGACACACATACACACACATTATATATATAAAGAGAGAGAGAGAGAGAGAGAGAGGGAGAGAGAGAGAGAGAGGAGGTATTACAATTATTTTAGGTACGTCGCAGGTATGATCGAATGGGGATTTAGAAAGATTATTCCAAACGAATTCTATTAGTACAATCGCAATACCTTACATTCTTCCGGAATTTCCTAAAATGTGACACCTTTACTCTTCTCTCCACTATTTAAATTTTTAGTGTTTTTTTATCATTAAGTATACACTTCAAGATCAATATCTACATAGTCGCAAGCTCTTTGTATTGGCATCTACATTTCCGTGATATCGACTCTGCAAATTAACCCTGCCATAAAGACAAAGGTAAAAATAGCCCATTGTCCCTTAAGGGCAAAGGTCTCCTGACAAGTAGGGTAAGCTCGCTTTTTCCTAACGTGGTGAGCTATTCCACGCTAGTTGTTCGTGTGCTGTTTACACACTATGACTGATTTGTTATTTGGTTACTCCATTTCTCACTGCACTAGTTGCTTCTCGAGAGACTTCCATTTTTCTCTTCCTCTTGCTATTCTTGACCCATCTGGACCTGCATGTTCCTTAAAGAGGTCTTCTCATCTTCTTCTGGGTCTGCCTCGTGTCCTTTTTCCTATCCGGGGGTCCCACGTGGAGATCTTGTAGGTTCGTCTATTGTCCTGCATTCTTGCGACGTGATCGCCTCATTGCCATTTGCTTCTGGTAGCTATTTGTGCGATGTCTGTTGTCTGAGATAACTGATTTAATAATACTGTACGTATTTTATCCTTTAAAGTTATTCCCAGGATCTCGCGTTGCATTTTTCTTTGGCATATTTGAATTTTGTTCTTTTATTTTTCTGTTATTGACCATGTCTGACTCCCATATCGCTCTAACAATATAAACGTAATGGCCAGAAATGCTCTGCAGGTTAATGAGATTCTTCTTTGTACTTGTTTTTCCATTTTATCATGGAAGGAAATTTGTTGTCCTAGATATGTATATTCTCTCACATATGTGAGGACTGCTCCATGTATTTTTATCAGGGTTTTTGGTCCGTTTGAAATTAACTGCGTTTTCAGTTTGTTTAGTGAGAGCCCTGCATTTTTGCTATGCTCACATAATTGATCAACATAGTTTGTAGTGATCTCAGTGTTTTGGCGAATAAGACCACATCGTCGGAAATTCATTTTTCTAAATATATGCTCCATTACACAAGTGGCATAATTTTAACTACTTTTTAGACCCAGAAAACACAGAAGACACTACGCGGTAATATGCAGTGCTTTAAACTCAAGACAGTTAACGACGCAACTGCGTGAGCAAAATATCCGAAAGCGAGATCAGGAATTAACGACAAAATAAATCACAAGAGATGGCGTAAGGTGTGCGCTTCACACAATGTAGATGCTATCAATTTCGGTAGGCAAATATACCGCACCACTTTGTATCACTTAACGTTTTTCATCGTTCCATACCCATAAACGAGAGAGATACGGTCCTTGCTACGGGTGATAGCAGCTAGGCCTAGGGCTAATAGACACAAAGATAAGAGGCGATGGGGTAAAGTTAAGTGTGTATGTGGATTAGAGTTGCGTGCATGCGACAGTTATATTACGTCGCACAAATGTGACAGGGGTGGGGGGGGGAGAAAGCCACCCTTCACCTATCATCAGTCTTACGCCCTATCGCAAGTGAGCGCTCCGTACCTAACCTCTAAGCTTTTCTAGGTGCCATCGTTTTTCAACTGTTTCTCTCTTTCTTACGCAGCGTCGCCTTGGTAACGGCAAGAATATAACCGTCCGTCAGAGCGCAGAGTGCTTAACTCTCTGCCGCCAATAGAGGAAAAGTACATATTTTGTCGCATTCTTTCGCGAGTGATGTCTTATTTTAAAGCCTGGGGGATAAGGGAATGAAATAGAGTGAAAGCAAAGAGGATTGTGACGCTGCACTTCGCTCGGAAGGGCACTAGGGAATATAAATGAAGTGGGTGGAGATCGCGAGAAACCTAATGGCGCATGCAGAAGTTATGGCAACCTTATCTTAGTTCAACTTTCTTCTATCTCCCTCATGCGACGTGAAGGTTAATTAGAAACAAATTGAGTTATGATAGGAACTTAAAAGACCAGGATTCTTCACTATGTCTTTTTCACAAAGAAATTTACGAGTGACTTAGAAATGTAAAATGTAACATCCATGACATTTGGAATGAAAAACGGAATATGCGAGGGTAGATCCATAGCTTTCCGGCCTCGCTGATATGAATTATCGCCTTCACAAAATCCTTATCTGTGTCATACCTTTAAGTTAAGTAAATAATTGCAGTTGTAACTTTCACTCTGCTGTGTTCGGTTGTTCAGATATAGTTACATAAAGAGGGCTATGTGTAGAAGATTGTGACATGTTCAAAATGGAGTATTCAGCTGTTATTAAGTTCTTCACAACAGAAGGACTTACTCCAAATGAAATTAAACAGCGATTGGACGGTGTATAAGGGGAAGTATATCCCCCTCATATTCTACCGTAAAAACACTTTTTCGAATGGGTTGAGAAAGCATTGAAGACGAAGAGCGTCCAGGTCGCCCCTTGGAGGTGCTCATTCTCAAAAGCAGAAATTATGGAGGACCGACGGCTGAAAGTTACGGACATAGCAGCAAGGTTGGGCCTTTCTAAAACAACAGCCCTTCGAATTATTCATGAACATTTAAACATGAATAAGGTTAGTGCAAGATGGGTACCTGGACTTCTTTCCTCATCCAAAAGCAGTATCGCCATCTGTTGTCGGGCATTTTCGGAGCTCTGTCGTGGCAACGAGAGAGAAGTTCTGAAAACCATTGTTACAACAGATGAAACTACGAAATTATGGAGTGGCGTGAACCTGGCAAAGCACCGCCTCTAAAGGTCACTCAGTCAACCAAGAAGATCATTTCCATAATCGTTTGGGACTGTGAAGGAATACTCTGCATTGACTTCAAGGAGAGGAACATCACAGTAAATGGGGAGTACTATGCTGGGCTACTGCACAGACTACGTGCTTCCATCAAAGAGAAAAGGCAAGGAAAGCTGAGTGGTAGTGTGCGCCTTCTTCACGACAACGCGCCTGTGCACACAGCTCTTGTTGCAAAGGAAGCTGTGAAGAAATGTGGCTTCAAGGAGATCGACCATCCACCCTACAGCCCAGATATAGCTCGCATAGACTACTTCCTCTTCTAAAAACTCACGGAGGACCTTCGAGGAAGGAAATTTAAGTGTGACGAAGAAGTGATGGATGCCGCTTATGCCCATTTTGCAGACAGACTTCAGGCTATTTTTGGGGATTGAAATGTTAATTCAAAGATGTGAGAAGTGTATTTCAATAAAAGGTAACTATACTGAAAAGTGAAATATAGTTTTTGTTTTTGTCATTTCTAGAAAATGGGTAGGCCGGAAACTTATGGACCTACCGTCGCAATTGCAATTATACTTTTATGTTTTACATGTCCTGGTTAATGATAAAGCATGGTTAATACCATTAGAAATATCATTCAACCCCAGCCTAAAATTACCCACTTAATAATAATTTATTATAAACTAATCAAAGTTATAAAACGAAGTCCCGAAAAACTGTAGGTCGATATCCCACAGTAGTTACTAGCCGCCTGTTACTCGTGAGTTCACCCGCTGCTAAACAAGAGTGCTTGAGTTGGTCAACGCTGCGCTAAGCGGAAGGGGGCTCAATGCTGACACACGAATGTACTTGTGAAGGTGCTAATGGAACGCCGTACTTAAGACTCTTAATTAAGACAGTTAACTGTGAGGCACTATTTCCCGATATGCATCACGTGCCTTCGAAAGGTATCGAACACTAAGGGCAGCCTACGAACCCTGGAGGTTATGTTGTTGAGAGCGGATGATTTTGCTCTAACAATAAACACATGCATTTTCAATTTTTGTGTAAGCTTTCTATTGAAACATTTTTTACGCGGGAGGAAGTAGAGGTTAGAAATTCCCATTACAGTGATATATCTTACAGCTAATTTCATCTACCACTGCATTCATTAACTTTGTGACAAAAAGCAGGTAATCCGGGGCCGATATTTGACTTCCTGTTGCTACCGCATTCTGGTGATGTAAACCCAAGTTTTGCTGTTAAAATTTTGAGTAGACTAAAGGACAGCACTCGCTTTGTCTATGCCGATAGTCTCCGAACTAGTAATATACAAAATGGTAAAAACCTTAAATTAGCCTAAAGTTATTGTAGCTGCTATAAATAGACCTATCTTTGCATTCTCCTTCCAAGCAAAATATGAAACTATATAACTTCAGGTAATTAAACCCAAAATAAAATAATTAAGTTAATAATGCAACATATATTAAATATTTTTTTATATTTCACACATTTTAATATAAACCAGACACCTGGAACTACTTTTATGGTATTACTGAAATGTTTTGTATATTGACAGACTTCAATGTCGGCTAAAGGTACACAGTTACAAGATTATTTCATTATTTTAACAAAAGAGTACACGCTTCTCAATGTATTTCAAATAAAGAGGTGAGTTTGTACAGCACAGAGATTTGCAATCAGGAATCGCAGAAGTAGAAATTGATCTAAGATTTAACTTCACCTTCGGAGCCTGGCACGCACCTCCGTGGTGTCTATCCTTAATCAAAAGGTTCTTTTTGTAACATATTAAGGTAATAACTTCCTATCTCTAAATATTGAAACATTTGCCTCATTAAAAAAAAAAAAAAACAAACAATTTGTCAAATTAACGGTGGCCATGGTTCGATATTGCAAATGTAAATTGTAATAATAATATCGTTACAATAAAATTATGAAAACCCACCATTGGAGAAAAATTCTGGTGAAATACTTTCAAGACATCGGAAACCCGTAGGAGGTTTGCGAACCATAGTTTGGGAAACACTGGTATATGTGCAACGTTAACACTAAGACTTGTGTCTACTCCACCAGAAAGCGGCAGCAGCGAAAGTCAAGTATGACGGTAGGTCCACAAGTTCCCGGCCTACTTACTTTCTCGATATATTTCAAAATATAATTACTTTTCATTGCAATACGCTTCTCCAATCTTTGAATCATCATTTCAACCCCCCCCCAAATAGTCATAAGTCTGTTTGCAAAATGGGCATAAATAGCATCCATTGTTTCTTCGTCACACTTAAATTTGCTTCCTCGAAGGTCCTTCTTGAGTTTTGAGAAGAGGAAAGAATTACTGGGATGTAGGTAGGGTGGATGGTCGATCTCCTTGAAGCCACATTTCTTCACAGCTTACTTTGCAACAAGAGCTGTGTGCACAGGCGCGTTGTCGTGAAGAAGGCGCACACCACCACTCAGCTTTCCTCGGCGTTTCTCTTTAATGAAAGCACGTACTCTGTGCAGTAGGCCAGCATAGAACTCCCCGTTTACTGTGGTGTTCCTCTCCTTGAAGTCAATGAAGAGTATTGATTGCTTCACAGTCCCAGATTGTGGGCATGAACTTCTTGGTTGACTGAGTGACCTTGGCCTTTAGAGGCGGTGCTTTGCCAGGTTTACGCCACTCCATTGATTCTCTTTTGGACGATGGATCATAGTAAAGGATCAGTGTTTCATCTCTTGTAACAATGGTTTACAGAACTTCTCTCTCGTTACCACGACAGAGCTCCAAAAATGCCTCACAACAGATGACTCGTTGTTGCTTTTGAACTGAGGAAAGAAGTCTAGGCACCCATCTTGCACTAACCTTACTCATATTTAAATGTTCATGAATAATTCGAAGTACATATTTCAGAAAGGCCCAATCTTGTTCCTGTTTCTGAAACTTTGAGCCGCCGGTCTTCCATAATTTCTCCTTCCACAAGAGCGATGTTTTCAGGTGTGAGCACCTCCAAGGGCCGACCTGCACGCTCTTTGTCTTCAATGCTATCTTGACCCATTCGAAAAAAATTTATTCATTCTTTTACAGTAAAATATGAGGGGATGCTTCCCCATATACGCCGTTCAATCGCTGTTTAATTTCATTTGGAATAAGTCCTTCTTTTGTGAAGAACTTAATAACAGCTCGAAACTCCATTTTGAACATGTCACAATCGTCTACACTTAGCTTTCTTTATGCAACTATATCTGAACAACTAAACACAGCGGAGCGGAAGTTACAGCTGCAATTATTTACTTAACAGATATAGCTTTTGTGCAGGAGATAATCCTTATCGGCGAGGCCGGAAACTTATGGGCCTACCCTCGTATATTATCGAATTTAATAGTTTTTTAAAAGCTATCTGATGAATTCTACAAATAACATCCGTTATTTTAAGTGTTTCTAGAATGTTAGCCAAGTGGCCTTCAAGTAACAAGTGACTTTCGTCCGTGATAGCTGCTAAAATATTTCTTTTACGACAATTAGACAGCAAGTAATGTCTAAATATTAATAGTTACATAACATATTTTCATGGAAACTTTTGGTGATTTCTGCGCTTTCTTGAACGGCGCATTTAATAAAAATCCAAAATATCAGAACGTAAATTCTTTGTATCCCTCTTCGGGCGTAAAAATCTTAAATATGGCTTCCTTCGGAAGGGAAGTAAAGCCATGGGTCCCGTGTCGTGCATTTACGGCACGAAAAAGAACCTCAAGCCTGAAAGAGAGGCCTCTGAGCAAAATTTGTCGGCCGTTTCACGCCCTGAGTTGAATGTGACGCTGACGACCTGAGATGTTAAAGAGCATCCATAAATAAATAAATCAATCAATAATTTTGTATCCCTCCAATAATAAAATTCTTTGCAAACTATTATTCTTTGAAATCAACAAAAGGCTTTACAAAAGGAGCTTCAATTATTAACAATATATTTATTACTTTTTCGGCTCCTGGGCAATGACATATTCTAGTTAATGCAGTATTCATTAACGTTTGCTCTATTCCGCTGCTAGGCATAATAAAAGAAAACATCTATAATATTAATACTTTATCATTAAATGTTTACATACTTCCAAACACATTGATGACTACATTAATAAAATTAAAATATAGCTTAAATATCTTAAACAATTCAAATGTGTTATACCTGTATTCTCTAGTGAATTTCCACATAGTGAGATTACCTTTGCCCACATTCCTACCAGTCAAAATGTTTTTTCAGAGTGATCATTTCCGTTTGTTTACGTATTTCACTTCAATTTTTCATGGAACAACTTTAAAGTCAGAAATTGCAAAGATTAATTACAATGTTGATCTTGGGTTTTGCAGATAGGTAAAGTATTTTTTCCAGTAATAACAGCAACTGATTGTGGAAATAGATTGTGGCCTATAATTGGTTTGCATCTTAGATTTGTAAAATATTAATGGTAGGAAAATTTTGAGCGAGGAATGCATCTTTGTGACATAGAAATGTATAAAGTATTTTTAATGGTGTTTAACTCCCGTTTTACTACTGAAGCACCACAGGCGGTGAACATTCATGATATATGAGGTGAAATGATAAATTGGGAAAGGGTTTCCTAAGGAAGGAAGCGTTCCAGGCCTACGTTTAAGGTACCTCCCCGGCATTTGCCGTTTTATGAGGACGAAGAAATCCTAAAAGAAACCTCAGGCAGGGAGGATGGTCCTGGTGGGGTTATAACCCCAGAACCTCCCACTCAGAGTCCGGGTCTTAAAGACCTCGGCCACCAGTAGCGCTGAGTGTTTTCGGACCACTTTATTTCCTCTTCAAAGAGAATGTTGTTCTTCTCATCTTTTCTGATATTTAAGTATGCAAATAACGAGCGCGTTTTTTAGACTGCAACAGTCCTGAATTCAAATCTCTTGGGGCCAGCAATTCTGACGTTTGGTGGAATATAACTTTACTTCCAGATCTCCCATTTCATATTATTTCATCCCTTTGGTCTGTTACAGGGTCGAAAGTACCAAGAGAGGTGAACTGGTGTTATGCGCGGCGTAGCGGCGACTTGCACTCATGGTATAGAAGCTGACTGATTTGCTCTGATTCATTGGAAAAGTCTCCGCCAGCGTCCGTGTGTTCTATCTGGAAACATGTTGGTAACCCCGTCTATGTCTGTCCTCATTGCTGCTGGACCCTGGTGGTCTGGTTTTCTCTCTCACCTTGTGCCTTCCTTGGGGGGGAGGGGGGGCGTAGACGCAAACGGCTAGGCTTTGAAGTATCAAATATTCCTCACTTGTCTCTATCAATGCAATCTGCTCCATGTGCCCCAATCACTGACAGATCCAAAACAAGTAACCTGATTCTCATTTGTTAATAAGCACTGCTCAATACAGTTGTAAAAGAGACAGTAATGTTATTTTTTATGACTTAGGAAAAATGATTACATCGTTTCCATTATATATGCCCAAAAGCACAAAAAAAACCTAATATTTTTTTTATTTATCTTGTATAAAATTTGCTAACCTGAGTTGCACTGTAATTTAAAAGATAAATAGGGATTAGTATCATTTCTGTTGCATAAATTAACCTCAGACTGCGGAATCTCAAGTTTGCACTAACAGTCAAACCTGCGGTTACATAGCGAAACAATAGAGGATTACTTGTTTAGAGCGAATTGATATTCAACTGTTTAACCTGAGAAATAATTATTCAATTATTCCGCTTTGTCTTCAAACATGGATAAGAAAAACCCAAAGCGAATTTTAGCAAACGTGATAAGGATATAATTATAGCTCTAGTGCTAAAATATAAGGAAATGATTGAAAAAAAAAAGATTAGATTTCAAATAAAAATAAAAGTAGGTACATGGGAGCGAAAT